>JACEFZ010015589.1:0-98165 GCA_014155875.1 Cepaea nemoralis
ACAAAAATTTCTGTGGCTTGAAATTTCAGCTTGATTTTTTTTAGTGCGGTGCCGGTTCTTAAGGTTTAGTTTCAGATGGTTTTTCTTCTGTGTTTCTCGTCATGCGGTATTTTTTTTCCCCCCTCTGTTTGGCTGGTTTCTTTACATATGTTGTCTATATATGTTATGAGCAAGAGAGGGGGCAGGACACAACCTTGTCGTACTCCAAATCTTATGGTGAAGGGTTCTGAGTGTCCTCCAATTGCTCTCACTATGCATTCACTGTTGTTGTATAAACTTCTACATAGGTTTGTTAGATGTGTACTCACTCCATATTGTTTAAGGATTTCCCACAGCTTGTTTCTATCTACTCTATCAAATGCCTTTTCTTGGTCGACAAAGGCTAAGTAGAGTGCCATGCGGCGCACAGCAAAGATAGCGATTTAAAATAGCTGAAAGTACAAGTGCGGCACTGACAGTGAACGCACACGGGAAAATATTGGAAACGGGACGTCATAGAGAGACGGACGGGGAACAGCCATGATCAAGAAAAGAGCTTTGAGGAAATGCGATAGAAAAGGGGCCGACATTACACAGTTTGGAGAATGAGCGAAAGGTCATCCAACTAATAATATAACAAGCTTCAATTGTGGCGTAAGTAGGTAAGAAGATATTCTGTAAAATGAACGGTAGTATATGACATAGAGCAACGACATGCTTGACTTTAATTTTGTGCTGATTAATGAGACAATACTGGAAAAGAGATACAATGTAATGCGAGTTAGAGAGTTCTTGCGGAGTTCTCTGCATGTTGTATGAAGTACGGTGGTTTAATACAGACTCAAAATGTGGCCTGCGTGTCGGCGTTGTTCATGACCATTTTTACAAGTTCTGCTGTTCAATTCCATTGTTTATTGGGAAGATTCAACCTAGATGAAAATGAGCTAAACTATGCCATGGAATAGTAGAAGTAATACTTGGCATAGAGGGTTTCATTGAATTCGATTGATTTTTCTATAAGATGTCTAAGAGCAAAAATGGCATCTGTGCCTTCTTTGTTTTTCCTAAATCCAAGTTGTGTTTCGCTTAGCTGAGGTTCTATAGTAGTGCGTAATTTTTTCCCCAGTATTTTGCAAAATATTTTCCCAGTGTGACTCAACAGTGAAATGCCTCTGTATTGTGTGCAATCTCTTTTGCTGCCTTTGTTTTTCCAAATTGGGACAATTATGGTGTTTCCCCAGTCTCATGGTGTCTGTCGTTCTACCCAGACATGATTGAATAGTCTATGTAGCCATACTATTCCTACTTCTCTTGCTACTTTAATTAGTTCATTTGGTATTTCATCTTGTCCTGGTGATTTGTTCAATGGGGCTAATCTGATGGCTTCTATAATTGCTTCTTTCAGTATGTCTGGTTCTAGTTCTTCGGTGGCATCTGTGTCGGTTTCTTGAATTCCTGTGGCATCTGATGGGATGTTGAGAAGTTGTTCAACAGCTGTATGACAGTATATATATATATATATATATATATATATATATATATATATATATATAGTTTTTGCGCTCGCATGTTGTGAACTCAAGCGTAGTCCATACAAACTACTCCTAGCTGTGCTGGACTGAGTTTTGCGTGTGGACTAGCTTTTACCTATTAACAGTGTCCCTCGCCATCAGGCGAACTCACTCCGACTTCAGAGGTACTTGTAATTAACGTCCCCAAGTCAAGGAAGACAGGTCATCATTTTAATCCAACTGTCGGGTGTAGAGGGTGAACCCCTTACCACGGCATAAGAAAACCGGATGTTTAAGAACATGCATTCTTATCCATTCGGCAATGCTGACCGACTGTGTGACAGTAGACGGCACCGTATGTTAGGCGGCGCTCGCCAAACCCGACACTCCACATTATGCCAACTGCTTCGAGTGGAAGAGAACAATTGGGAGGGTACAAGCCTTGTGGCAACCTAAAAACTAAATGGCAGCGCAGATCAAGCCCTAAGCCTTGGTTGGCAACTGGTCTAGGATTTAAGCTTCGACAGACGGACAGTAAGAGCAATACAATGTTTTGCTGATCCGGTAGCTTGTCTTGTTCCTGATGTCTTGGTGTGACCTTTCCTCTGATCCGGTAGCTTGTCTTGTTCCCGATGTCTTGGTGTGACCTTTCCTCTGATCCGGTAGCTTGTTTGTTCATGATGTCTTGGTGTGACCTTTCCTCTGATCCGGTAGCTTGTCTTGTTCCTGATGTCTTGGTGTGACCTTTCCTCTGATCCGGTAGCTTGTCTTGTTCCTGATGTCTTGGTGTGACCTTTCCTCTGATCCGGTAGCTTGTTTGTTCCTGATGTCTTGGTGTGACCTTTCCTTTGATCCGGTAGCTTGTCTTATTCTTGATGTCTTGGTGTGACCTTTCCTCTGATCCGGTAGCTTGTTTGTTCCTGATGTCTTGGTGTGACCTTTCCTCTGATCCGGTAGCTTGTCTTGTTCCTGATGTCTTGGTGTGACCTTTCCTCTGATCCGGTAGCTTGTCTTGTTCCTGATGTCTTGGTGTGACCTTTCCTCTGATCCGGTAGCTTGTCTTGTTCCTGATGTCTTGGTGTGACCTTTCCTCTGATCCGGTAGCTTGTCTTGTTCCTGATGTCTTGGTGTGACCTTTCCTCTGATCCGGTAGCTTGTCTTGTACCTGATGTCTTGGGTGTGACCTTTCCTCTGATCCGGTAGCTTGTCTTGTTTCCTGATGTCTTGGTGTGACCTTTCCTCTGATCCGGTAGCTTGTCTTGTACCTGATGTCTTGGTGTGACCTTTCCTCTGATCCGGTAGCTTGTCTTGTTCCTGATGTCTTGGTGTGACCTTTCCTCTGATCCGGTAGCTTTGTCTTGTTCCTGATGTCCTGGTGTGGCCTTTCCTCTGATCCGGTAGCTTGTCTTGTTCCTGATGTCTTGGTGTGACCTTTCCTCTGATCCGGTAGCTTGTCTTGTACCTGATGTCTTGGTGTGACCTTTCCTCTGATCCGGTAGCTTGTCTTGTTCCTGATGTCTTGGTGTGACCTTTCCTCTGATCCGGTAGCTTGTCTTGTTCCTGATGTCTTGGTGTGACCTTTCCTCTGATCCGGTAGCTTGTCTTGTTCCTGATGTCTTGGTGTGACCTTTCCTCTGATCCGGTAGCTTGTCTTGTTCCTGATGTCTTGGTGTGACCTTTCCTCTGGAGAGGCAGTAGTAATGGGTAATACATCCTTGTCAATTAGCGAAGACAGGGACGCCACGGGTTGTCTCCGACGGTGGGAGACACCTACAGCTGGCTACAGATGTCACTGATCAAACCCCCCAGCCAATTGGGTGCTGATCCGCCCCAGCCTGCCTGCTTCAATGGGTGCTAGGACAAAATCCGGATAGCAGGCTGTAAAACCAGGCATTAAACAGAAATAAAGAAACCCCAAGCTAAGGCTTGCAACCTGGAACATAAGAATCACGTGTCCGGGATTTTCCATTGGCCTGACAAATATTGACGATGTGAGAAAAAAATAGTCTTAACATTGATATTGCTCGCCTCGCTGAGGTAGGGTCACTCAGGGAAAACAATTACGCCTATTGTTTTTTAAATTTGTTATGAAGGGTAGAGGGCAGGAAGAAAAAAGATAACATGGAGTGGGCTCTGCAGTGAAGAATTTCCTACTGGGAATGATTGACATTCAGCTGGAGGTAATGAAAGACTATTATCCCAGCACTTGGCAACTTCTTGCGGTTTTGCCATCATTGTCACTGCATAAGCATCGACACTCACTTCCTCTGACAATTGAAGGATTCCTTCTATGATGAGTTAGGCTGTGATCAAGGCAGTTTCAAAATCCAACATAGAGTTGTTAGACCTCCCACACACAACAGCCATGATAACAGAATTGTCAGACCTTCCACACACAACAGCCATGATCATAGAGTTGTCAGACCTCACAGACACAACAGCCATGATCACAGAATTGTCAGACCTTCCACACACAACAGCCATGATCACAGAATTGTCAGACCTCCCACACACAACAGCCATGATCACAGAATTGTCAGACCTTCCACACACAACAGCCATGATCACAGAGTTGTCAGACCTCCCACACACAACAGCCATGATCACAGAATTGTCAGACCTTCCACACACAACAGCCATGATCACAGAATTGTCAGACCTTCCACACACAACAGCCATGATCACAGAATTGTCAGACCTTCCACACACAACAGCCATGATCACAGAATTGTCAGACCTTCCACACACAACAGCCATGATCACAGAGTTGTTAGACCTCCCACACACAACAGCCATGATCACAGAATTGTCAGACCTTCCACACACAACAGCCATGATCATAGAGTTGTCAGACCTCACAGACACAACAGCCATGATCACAGAATTGTCTGACCTTCCACACACAACAGCCATGATCACAGAATTGTCAGACCTCCCACACACAACAGCCATGATCACAGAATTGTCAGACCTTCCACACACAACAGCCATGATCACAGAGTTGTCAGACCTCCCACACACAACAGCCATGATCACAGAATTGTCAGACCTTCCACACACACAACAGCCATGATCACAGAATTGTCAGACCTTCCACACACAACAGCCATGATCACAGAATTGTCAGACCTTCCACACACAACAGCCATGATCACAGAATTGTCAGACCTTCCACACACAACAGCCATGATCACAGAGTTGTTAGACCTCCCACACACAACAGCCATGATCATAGAGTTGTTAGACCTCCCACACACAACAGCCATGATCATAGAGTTGTTAGACCTCCCACACACAACAGCCATGATCACAGAGTTGTTAGACCTCCCACACACAACAGCCACGATCACAGAATTGTCAGACCTTCCACACACAACAGCCATGATCACAGAGTTGTTAGACCTCCCACACACAACAGCTATGATCACAGAATTGTCAGACCTTCCACACACAACAGCCATGATCACAGAGTTGTTAGACCTTCCACACACAACAGCCATGATCACAGAATTGTCAGACCTTCCACACACAACAGCCATGATCACAGAGTTGTTAGACCTCCCACACACAACAGCCATGATCACAGAATTGTCAGACCTTCCACACACAACAGCCATGATCACAGAATTGTCAGACCTTCCACACACAACAGCCATGATCACAGAGTTGTTAGACCTCCCACACACAACAGCCATGATCACAGAGTTGTCAGACCTCCCACACACAACAGCCATGATCACAGAGTTGTTAGACCTCCCACACACAACAGCCATGATCACAGAATTGTCAGACCTTCCACACACAACAGCCATGATCACAGAATTGTCAGACCTCCCACACACAACAGCCATGATCACAGAGTTGTTAGACCTCCCACACACAACAGCCATGATCACAGAATTGTCAGACCTTCCACACACAACAGCCATGATCACAGAATTGTCAGACCTTCCACACACAACAGCCATGATCATAGAGTTGTCAGACCTCCCACACACAACAGCAATGATCATAGAGTTGTCAGACCTCCCAGACACAACAGCCATGATCTCAGAGTTGTCAGACCTCCCACACACAACAGCCATGATCATAGAGTTGTCAGACCTCCCAGACACAACAGCCATGATCACAGAGTTGTCAGATCTTCCACACACAACAGCCATGATCATAGAGTTGTCAGACCTCCCACACACAACAGCAATGATCATAGAGTTGTCAGACCTCCCAGACACAACAGCCATGATCTCAGAGTTGTCAGACCTCCCACACACAACAGCCATGATCACAGAGTTGTCAGACCCAGACACAACAGCCATGATCACAGAGTTGTCAGATCTTCCACACACAACAGCCATGATCATAGAGTTGTCAGACCCCCCACACACAACAGCAATGATCATAGAGTTGTCAGACCTCCCAGACACAACAGCCATGATCACAGAGTTGTCAGACCTCCCACACACAACAGCCATGATTATAGAGTTGTCAGACCTCCCACACACAACAGCCATGATCACAGAGTTGTCAGACCTCCCAGACACAACAGCCATGATCACAGAGTTGTCAGACCTTCCACACACAACAGCCATGATCATAGAGTTGTCAGACCTTCCACACACAACAGCCATGCAGACTTCCACACACAACAGCCATGATCATAGAGTTGTCAGACCCCCCACACACAACAGCCATGATCATAGAGTTGTCAGACCCCCCACACACAACAGCAATAATCATAGAGTTGTCAGACCCCCCACACACAACAGCCATGATCATAGAGTTGTCAGACCCCCCACACACAACAGCCATGAGCACAGAGTTGTCAGACCTCCCAGACACAACAGCCATGATCACAGAGTTGTCAGACCTCCCACACACAACAGCCATGATCACAGAATTGTCAGACAACTCTATTGTCAGACCTCCCATACACAACAGCCATGATTGTTGAGTTGTCAGACAACTCTATTGTCAGACCTCCCAAACACAACAGCCATGATCATAGAATTGTCAGACCTCCCACACACAACAGCCATGATCATTGAGTTGTCAGACAACTCTATTGTAAGACCTCCCACACACAACATCCATGATCATAGAGTTGTCAGACCTCCCACACACAACAGCCATGATCACAGAGTTGTCAGACCCCCCACACACAACAGCCATGAGCACAGAGTTGTCAGACCTCCCAGACACAACAGCCATGATCACAGAGTTGTCAGACCTCCCACACACAACAGCCATGATCACAGAATTGTCAGACAACTCTATTGTCAGACCTCCCACACACAACAGCCATGATTGTTGAGTTGTCAGACAACTCTATTGTCAGACCTCCCAAACACAACAGCCATGATCATAGAATTGTCAGACCTCCCACACACAACAGCCATGATCATTGAGTTGTCAGACAACTCTATTGTAAGACCTTCCACACACAACATCCATGATCATAGAGTTGTCAGACCTCCCACACACAACAGCCATGATCACAGAGTTGTCAGACATCCCACACACAACAGCCATGATCATAGAGTTGTTAGACCTCCCACACACAACAGCCATGATCATAGAGTTGTCAGACCTCCCACACACAACAGCCATGTTCATTGAGTTGTCAGACCTCCCACACACAACAGCCATGTTCATTGAGTTGTCAGACCTCCCACACACAACAGCCATGTTCATTGAGTTGTCAGACCTCCCACACACAACAGCAATGATCATAGAGTTGTCAGACAACTCTATTGTCAGACCTCCCACACACAACAGCCATGTTCATTGAGTTGTCAGACCTCCCACACACAACAGCAATGATCATAGAGTTGTCAGACAACTCTATTATCAGACCTCCCACACACAACAGCCATGTTCATTGAGTTGTCAGACCTCCCACACACAACAGCCATGATTATAGCGTTGTCAAGGACGCAGAGGTGTTTCCAAGGCACCAGGGCCAGGATCTATACTGGTCAAGACCTGCTGACACGTCCACGTCCTGGGCAAAAGGTCCCTTCGGGGACCTGGCTAACATCAGTAGGATTGATGACTCCTCCGAAGCCGGAGAGCATCTGCCTGCATGGCGAGGAACCACCAGTCTGCATACCAATAAGCCAGACACGGGACAACGGATACTCACGCAAACCTCAGGTCCGGTATAACATCACATTGATGGTGGACAATAGGGTGTATTCATCCGACATACAGGACTTGACAGCCAGTGAACACAAGCCAGCAAGCATAGAGTTGTCAGACCTCCTACACACAACAACGATGATCACAGAGTTGTGAGACAACTCTATTGTCAGACCCCACAAATATGATCACAGGGTTGTCAGATCCCACAAATATGATCATAGAGCTGTCAGACCCCACAAACATGATCACAGAGTTGTCAGATCCCACAAATGTGATCATAGAGCTGTCACACCCCACAAACATGATCACAGAGTTGTCAGATCCCACAAATGTGATCATAGAGCTGTCACACCCCACAAACATGATCACAGAGTTGTCAGATCCCACAAATGTGATCATAGAGCTGTCACACCCCACAAACATGATCACAGAGTTGTCAGATCCCACAAATGTGATCATAGAGCTGTCACACCCCACAAACATGATCACAGAGTTGTCAGATCCCACAAATGTGATCATAGAGCTGTCACACCCCACAAACATGATCACAGAGTTGTCAGATCCCACAAATGTGATCATAGAGCTGTCAGACCCCACAAACATGATCACAGAGTTGTCAGATCCCACAAATGTGATCATAGAGCTGTCACACCCCACAAACATGATCACAGAGTTGTCAGATCCCACAAATGTGATCATAGAGCTGTCACACCCCACAAACATGATCACAGAGTTGTCAGATCCCACAAATGTGATCATAGAGCTGTCACACCCCACAAACATGATCACAGAGTTGTCAGATCCCACAAATGTGATCATAGAGCTGTCACACCCCACAAACATGATCACAGAGTTGTCAGATCCCACAAATGTGATCATAGAGTTGTCAGATGCCACACATATGCTCACAGAGTTGTCAGACCCCACACATGATCAAAGAGTTGTCAGATCCCACACATATGATCATAGAGTTGTCAGACCCCACAAACATGATCATAGAGTTGTCAGACCCCACAAACATGATCATAGAGTTGTCAGACCCCACAGCCATGATCACAGAGTTGTCAAAACAAACACATGCACGCACACAGGTATGCCTGTGAAATATCTGGACCACTGGTCTGGTGTTTCCTGTCTGTGCATCACAACAAACCTGCACTAAACATTTCACTCAGAGACTATGCTGTTCAAAGTTCACTAATCATTTCACTCAGAGACCGTGCTGTTCAAACTTCACTAAACATTTCACTCAGAGACCGTGCTGTTCAAACTTCACTAAACATTTCACTCAGAGACTCTGCTGTTCAAGTTAGTTACGAGGGGAAGTCAATCAGTAAGTCACAAATGGCTGTAGAAATATAACTAAATATGATAACAGTGGACCAAAAAGGTGGAAATCGCTATGGGCTAAGTCCACTGAAAACCCACCTTGGCGGGAGACATTTCGCGAATGACGCTGAAGTTGAATGTGAACTGAAAACATGGTTTAGAAAACAAAGCACGCAATTCTCTGCAGCCGGTTTTGGAGGACTGATAAAACAATGGGATAAGTGCATCAATGTTGGTGGAAATTATGTTTAGAAATATAGGGACAATGTACGTATTAAAATAAACTGTTATTATATTTAATTATTTTTCTACAGCCATTTGTGATTTACTTATTGACTTGCCCTCGTAGTTAGTTGACTGATCATCCTCACTGCACATCGAACCATTCAGTCCATAAGTGCTCAGATCCCTTCTCAGCAAATCAGTGACTGACAACACCAATTTTGTGTAAGTTTATTACTCTTCTTTGGCTTCCTGCGTAGTGTTCTTGTTTGGCCTTGCCCCTTTTAACTTGCTGTTCTCACAGCCTGACCATGGTTGTACATTCCCAGAGCATTCAGAGTGTCTGCCTGGTCCATGGCTCGTCCGCCTTCCACAGTAGCCCTACCTGCAAGCCTGTCAGCCTACTCATTTCCTTGAACACCCGCATGCCAGGGCATGTGGGTGTACAAGGAAATGAGTGAATCTGTGCTGTTCAAACTTGCACTAAACATTTCACTCAGAGACTGTGCTTTTCAAACGCAAGTCATGATTATTATTGCCTCACACATGATTGCCTCACACACAAATTATTGGCTGACACATGATTGCCTCACACACAAATTATTGGCTGACACATGATTGCCTCACACACAAATTATTGGCTGACACACGACCAGTGAACAATTATGGGCATGTGTACATATTTTTATTGGGGTCCCAGCAGTGTCACACTTGTGCTGGCAACATTCTGCGTCACTAGGTCATTCTCTATAGGTGGCAACATTCTGTGTCACTAGGTCATTCTCTATAGGTGGCAACATTGTGTCACTAGGTCATTCTCTATAGCTGGCAACATTCTGTGTCACTAGGTCATTCTCTATAGGTGGCAACATTCTGTGTCACTAGGTCATTCTCTATAGGTGGCAACATTCTGTGTCACTAGGTCATTCTCTATAGCTGGCAACATTCTGTGTCACTAGGTCATTCTCTATAGGTGGCAACATTGTGTCACTAGGTCATTCTCTATAGCTGGCAACATTCTGTGTCACTAGGTCATTCTCTATAGGTGGCAACATTCTGTGACACTAGGTCATTCTCTATAGGTGGCAACATTCTGTGACACTAGGTCATTCTCTATAGGTGGCAACATTCCATGTCACTAGGTCATTCTCTATAGGTGGCAACATTCCATGTCACTAGGTCATTCTCTATAGGTGGCAACATTCCATGTCACTAGGTCATTCTCTATAGGTGGCAACATTCTGTGTCACTAGGTCATTTTCTATAGGTGGCAACATTCCATGTCACTAGGTCATTCTCTATAGGTGGCAACATTCTGTGTCACTAGGTCATTCTCTATAGGTGGCAACATTCCGTGTCACTAGGTCATTCTCTATAGGTGGCAACATTCCATGTTACTAGGTCATTCTCTATAGCTGGCAATATTCTATGTCACTAGGTCATTCTCTATAGGTGGCAACATTCCATGTCACTAGGTCATTCTCTATAGGTGGCAACATTCCATGTCACTAGGTCATTCTCTATAGCTGGCAATATTCTGTGTCACTAGGTCATTCTCTATAGGTGGCAACATTCCATGTCACTAGGTCATTCTCTATGGGTGCAACATTCCATGTCACTAGGTCATTCTCTATAGGTGGCATCATTCCATGTCACAGGATAATTATTTAACTAATTTGCATTCTGTCACTAGATTCCTTTGTTTTTTGTCTATACATAATCTTACAGGTATGTTTGTGTCTATGTAGAAGATTACAGCTGTGTCTATTTCCTGTCAACACTTGTATAATCTTACAGTTGTGCCCATGTCTTGTGAACACCTGTACAATCTTCCAGCTGTGTTTGTGACAACACTTGTACAATCTTCCAGCTGTGTTTGTGACAACACCTGTACAATCTTCCAGCTGTGTTTGTGACAACACCTGTACAATCTTCCAGCTGTGTTTGTGACAACACTTGTACAATCTTCCAGCTGTGTTTGTGTCTTATCAACAATTGTAAAATGTTACACCTGTAAAATCTCTCAGCTGTGTCCATGTCTTGTCAACATATGTACAATCATACAACTATGTCCATATCTTGTCAACACTTGTACAATCTTCCAGCTGTGTCAGTGTCTTGTCAACACTTGTACAATCGTATAGCAGTGTCCATATCTTGTCAACACCTGCACAATCTTCCAGCTGTGTCCATGTCTTGTCAGCACCAATCATGCAGCAGTGTCCATATCATCACCACTTGAACAATTATACAGCTGCGTCCATGTCTTGCCAACACCTGTACAATCTTACAGCTGTTTCTGTGTCTTGTCAACACATGTACAAGCTTACAGCTGTCTCTGTGTCTTGTCAACACATGCACAATCTTACATTTGTGTCTTGTCAACACATGTACAATCTTATCGCAGTGTCGGTGTCTTGTCAACACATGTACAATCTTCCAGTTGTGTCTGTGTTTTGTCAACATCTGTACAATCTTGCAGCTGTGTCCATGTCTTGTCAAAACCTATACACTCTTATAAAGACTATACAAATATGGAAGTATTATAGTCAAATAAAACACTGCAACAATATAGTATTAATCTGACTGCCCAAAAGAAGGACAGGAAACAGATGGCACTGGAAACAATATAACTGGAATAAATAAACATGATGTAGACAAGGTCAGGCATGATGATCTCACAGACAATCTCCTGTCTGATCATGGCAAGCAAATATATGGCTGGAGCTCAACAATGCTATTTACAATGGAAAAATGGTGGCATAAAACAGATTAGCTGTGTTCTCACCAGCACCAGTTTGTCAGATGTGGAGAAGGCACCACGGTGGACAGTGAGCTGGTGATGTCCAGTCTGTCAGATGTGGAGAAGGCACCAGGGTGGACAGTGAGCTGGTGATGTCCAGTCTGCCGGATGTGGAGAAGGCACCATGGTGGACAGTGAGCTGGTGATGTCCAGTCTGTCAGATGTAGAGAAGGCACCATGGTGGACAGTGAGCTAGTGATGTCCAGTCTGTCAGATGTGGAGAAGGCATGGACAGTGAGCTGGTGATGTCCAGTCTGTCAGATGTGGAGAAGGCACCACGGTGGACAGTGAGCTGGTGATGTCCAGTCTGTCAGATGTGGAGAAGGCACCATGGTGGACAGTGAGCTGGTGATGTCCAGTCTGTCAGATGTGGAGAAGGCACCATGGTGGACAGTGAGCTGGTGATGTCCAGTCTGTCAGATGTGGAGAAGGCACCATGGTGGACAGTGAGCTGGTGATGTCCAGTCTGTCAGATGTGGAGAAGGCACCATGGTGGACAGTGAGCTGGTGATGTCCAGTCTGTCAGATGTGGAGAAGGCACCACAGTGGACAGTGAGCTGGTGATGTCCAGTCTGTCAGATGTGGAGAAGGCACCACGGTGGACAGTGAGCTGGTGATGTCCAGTCTGTCAGATGTGGAGAAGGCACCATGGTGGACAGTGAGATGGTGATGTCCAGTCTGTCAGATGTGGAGAAGGCACCATGGTGGACAGTGAGCTGGTGATGTCCAGTCTGTCAGATGTGGAGAAGGCACCATGGTGGACAGTGAGATGGTGATGTCCAGTCTGTCAGATGTGGAGAAGGCACCATGGTGGACAGTGAGATGGTGATGTCCAGTCTGTCAGATGTGGAGAAGGCACCACGGTGGACAGTGAGATGGTGATGTCCAGTCTGTCAGATGTGGAGAAGGCACCATGGTGGACAGTGAGATGGTGATGTCCAGTCTGTCAGATGTGGAGAAGGCACCATGGTGGACAGTGAGATGGTGATGTCCAGTCTGTCAGATGTGGAGAAGGCACCACTGGTGGACAGTGAGATGGTGATGTCCAGTCTGTCAGATGTGGAGAAGGCACCATGGTGGACAGTGAGATGGTGATGTCCAGTCTGTCAGATGTGGAGAAGGCACCACGGTGGACAGTGAGCTGGTGATGTCCAGTCTGTCAGATGTGGAGAAGGCACCATGGTGGACAGTGAGATGGTGATGTCCAGTCTGTCAGATGTGGAGAAGGCACCATGGTGGACAGTGAGCTGGTGATGTCCAGTCTGTCAGATGTGGAGAAGGCACCACGGTGGACAGTGAGCTGGTGATGTCCAGTCTGTCAGATGTGGAGAAGGCACCACGGTGGACAGTGAGCTGGTGATGTCCAGTCTGTCAGATTGGAGAAGGCACCACGGTGGACAGTGAGCTGGTGATGTCCAGTCTGTCAGATGTGGAGAAGGCACCATGGTGGACAGTGAGGCTGGTGATGTCCAGTCTGTCAGATGTGGAGAAGGCACCACTGGTGGACAGTGAGCTGATGATGTCCAGTCTGTCAGATGTGGAGAAGGCACCACGGTGGACAGTGAGCTGTGATGTCCAGTCTGTCAGATGTGGAGAAGGCACCATGGTGGACAGTGAGCTGGTGATGTCCAGTCTGTCAGATGTGAGAAGGCACCCCGGTGGACAGTGAGCTAGTGATGTCCAGTCTGTCAGATGTAGAGAAGGCACCATGGTGGACAGTGAGCTGGTGATGTCCAGTCTGTCAGATGTGGAGAAGGCACCATGGTGGACAGTGAGATAGTGATGTCCAGTCTGTCAGATGTGGAGAAGGCATGGACAGTGAGCTGGTGATGTCCAGTCTGTCAGATGTGGAGAAGGCACCATGGTGGACAGTGAGCTTGTGATGTCCAGTCTGTCAGATGTGGAGAAGGCACCATGGTGGACAGTGAGCTGGTGATGTCCAGTCTGCCAGATGTGGAGAAGGCACCATGGTGGACAGTGAGCTGGTGATGTCCAGTCTGTCAGATGTGGAGAAGGCACCACGGTGGACAGTGAGCTGGTGATGTCCAGTCTGCCAGATGTGGAGAAGGCACCACGGTGGACAGTGAGCTGGTGATGTCCAGTCTGTCAGATGTGGAGAAGGCACCACAGTGGACAGTGAGCTGGTGATGTCCAGTCTGCCAGATGTGGAGAAGGCACCACGGTGGACAGTGAGCTGGTGATGTCCAGTCTGTCAGATGTGAGAAGGCACCATGGTGGACAGTGAGCTGGTGAATTCTGGTCTACACAACAGGCTAGATCACCAGATCAGGCCTGGTCTACTTTGCCAAGGTCCAACAATGTCAGACATACTTTGCATCTCCTCATGTCTCCCACACAACACAGCCTCATCTCCCACACAACACAGCCTCATCTCCCACACAACATAGCCTCATGTCTCCCACACAACACATTCTCATGTCTCCCACACAACACATTCTAATGCCTCCCACACAACACATCCTCATGTCTCCCACACAACACATTCTCATGTCTCCCATACAACACATTCTAATGCCTCCCACACAACACATTCTAATGCCTCCCACACAACACAGCCTCATGTCTCCCACACAACACAGCCTCATGTCTCCCACACAACACATCCTCATGTCTCCCACACAACACATCCTCATGTCTCCCACACAACACATCATAATGCCTCCCATACAACATAGCCTCATGTCTCCCATACAATATATCTTCATTCTCCCACACAACAGTCTCATGTCTCCCACACAACATAGTCTCATGTCTCCCACACAACATAGTCTCATGTCTCCCACACAACATATCTTCATGTCTCCCACACAACACATCCTCTCATGTCTCCCACACAACACATCCTCTCATGTCTCCCACAAAACACATTCATGCATGGTTAGTCAGGTGCAGATACATCACAGTCAAAGAGTTCAGCAGGTTACAGTCAGGTGGTACAACAATAGCAGTACTAGTAACATGGTACAACAATAGCTGTACCTGTAACATGGTACAACAATAGCTGTACCTGTAACATGGTACAACATCACAGAAGGCACGTGGTTCAGCAGACAAATACAGCAGATTCATCATGGGGGGGGGGGGGGGGGGGGGGGGGGGGTAAGCCATAGCCACCAATGGTTTCTAGCCAAAAGGACCAAGCCAGCCACAACACAGACCCAACCCACCATAAAGACCAGCCATAATACAGACCCAACCCACCACAAAGCCAGCCACAACATGGACCCAACCCACCATAAAGCCAGCCACAACATGCACCCAACCCACCATAAAACCAGCCACAACATGGACCCAACCCACCACAAAGCCAGCCACAACATGGACCCAACCCACCATAAAGCCAGCCACAACATGGACCCAACCCACCATAAAGCCAGCCACAACATGGACCCAACCCACAACATGGTCCCAACCCACCATAAAGCCAGCCACAACATGGACCCAACCCACAACATGGACCCAACCCACCATAAAGCCAGCCACAACATGGACCCAACCCACCACAAAGCCAGCCACAACATGGACCCAACCCACCATAAAACCAGCCACAACATGGACCCAACCCACCACAAAGCCAGCCACAACATGGACCCAACCCACCATAAAGCCAGCCACAACATGGACCCAACCCACCATAAAGCCAGCCACAACATGGACCCAACCCACCATAAAGGCCAGCCACAACACAGACCCAACCCACCATAAAGCCAGCCACAACATGGACCCAACCCACCACAAAGCCAGCCACAACACAGACCCAACCCACCACAAAGCCAGCCACAACATGGACCCAACCCACCACAAAGCCAGCCACAACATGGACCCAACCCACCACAAAGCCAGCCACAACACGGACCCAACCCACCATAAAGCTAAGGCCCAAACTAAGTTATGACTATCTGTAACACCCCAAGGCAGAAGAGGGGCACCCCCCCCCCCTTCCCCAAGGTGCCCGATATCTAAGCAAGAAGACACGTCAGTGGCTAAGCTATACTCCACAGAGCTCTGTGGCTGCTGATGCATCGCCGCTGGCTTGACCCTTTGGGCTAGCAACCATTAGCAACAACGGCTAAAACCCCCATGATGAATCTACTAATACTCATGTGGTTCAACATGGTACAACAGATGACAGTCAAGTGGCACACAGTCAGTGAGTGTGGCAGCTATTTACTCCTGCCCACCCCCACTCACGCTGTCACCAACCTCAGAAGATGACTCCACAAGGTGACTATGATGAGTGCTGGACACAGCATCCACGGCCTCTGCTCTCAGAGTGTCTGCAACTAAGGAGGATGTGTCACTGAGCACGTCCAGATCGGTTTCCACCTCCCTCTCCTCCCCATCGATGTCTTCCAAGGTCGTCGTCAAGCTGGAGAAGTCCTGGTAATGTGTTTTGAAGTTCAATGTGTCAAGGTCATCATTCTCCATGTCATTGCCATCAATGTGGACACTGTCAAGGTGTGATGACATCATGTCACTGGTGACATCAGGAAGAGGCAGGTGAGCAACAGAAACATCATTATTGTCATCATCATCATCATCTTCTTCTTTGCTTTCATTTGGTGAACTTGCTGTGATGAGGCTAGCACCAGTGTCCATGGCAACGGCCAGGACAACGTCTGTGGGCTGGCTGCATACACCCAAAGGCTGTACAAACTCCTCCAATGGTATCACAGTGCTCTCCTGGATGCCCTGGTGCACATCTAATGCTGACAGATCAGCGACATCGCAACTATTCGATGGCAATAGAACATCCAGTCCATACTTCTCCTTCAACTGGTCTTCTTGGTGCCCCTGTAATGAAGGAGATTCTGTGGCGCCATGTCCCAGTGCTGCCAACCTTTCTGTCTGGGTGTTGTCTAGAGGCTCAAGTCCAGTACTGGTCAGTGACAGCCCTGAGAACATGACATTAACTAGAATCAGCAAACAATCATGGTGACAGCATCAAGACCTACCAGCTGTCCCTTCATGATGTCCCTACCAGCTGTCCCTTCATGATGTCCCTACCAGCTGTCCCTTCATGATGTCCCTACCAGCTGTCCCTTCATGATGTCCCTTCATGATGTCCCTACCAGCTGTCCCTTCATGATGTCCCTACCAGCTGTCCCTTCATGATGTCCCTTCATGATGTCCCTACCAGCTGTCCCTTCATGATGTCAATGCATTCTCAACACTGTAGGCTCAGTCCATGCACTATATCAATGTTTTCAGGAGAACTACAAATGTCTATGTCAAAGTTTCCTGGATACTAGAGGCTGACTATGTCAATGTTTTCTGGATACTAGAGGCTGTATCTGTCAATGTTTTCTGGATACTAGAGGCTGTATCTGTCAATGTTTTCTGGATACTAGAGGCTGTCTATGTCAAGGTTTCCTGGATACTAGAGGCTGTCTATGTCAAAGTTTCCTGGATACTAGAGGCTGTCTATGTCAAAGTTTCCTGGATACTAGAGGTTGTCTATGTCAAAGTTTCCTGGATACTAGAGGCTGTCTATGCCAATGTTTCCTGGATACTAGAGGCTGACTATGCCAATGTTTCCTGGATACTAGAGGCTGTCTATGTCAATGTTTTCTGGATACTAGAAGCTGTCTATGCCAATGTTTCCTGGATACTAGAGGCTGACTATGTCAATGTTTCCTGGATACTAGAGGCTGTCTATGTCAAAGTTTCCTGGATACTAGAGGCTGTATCTGTCAATGTTTTCTGGATACTAGAGGCTGACTATGTCAATGTTTTCTGGATACTAGAGGCTGACTATGTCAATGTTTTCTGGATACTAGAGGCTGTATCTGTCAATGTTTTCTGGATACTAGAGGCTGTCTATGCCAATGTTTCCTAGAAACTAGAGCTGTCTATGTCAATGTTTCCTGGATACTAGAGGCTGTCTATGTCAATGTTTCCTGGATACTAGAGGCTGTCTATGTCAATGTTCCTGGATACTAGAGGCTGTCTATATCAATGTTTCCTGGATACTAGAGGCTGTGTCAATGTTTTCTGGATACTAGAGGCAGTCTATGCCAATGTTTCCTGGATACTAGAGGCTGTCTATATCAATGTTTCCTGGATACTAGAGGATGTCTATGTCAATGTTCCTGGATACTAGAGGCTGTCTATGTCAATGTTTCCTGGATACCAGAGGCTGTCTATGTCAATGTTTCCTGGATACGAGAGGCTGTCTATGTCAAAGTTTCCTGGATACCAGAGGCTGAATATGTCAATGTTTCCTGGATACCAGAGGCTGTCTATGTCAATGTTACCTGGATACCAGAGGCTGTCTATGTCAATGTTTCCTGGATACTAGAGGCTGTCTATGTCAATGTTTCCTGGATACTAGAGGCTGTTTATATCAATGTTTCCTTGATACTAGAGGTTGTTTATATCAATGTTTCCTGGATACTAGAGGCTGTCTATGTCAATGTTTCCCGGATACTAGAGGCTGTCTATGTCAATGTTTCCTGGATACTAGAGGCTGTCTATGTCAATGTTCCTGCATACTAGAGGCTGTCTATGTCAATCTTTCCTGGATACTAGAGGCTGTCTATGTCAAAGTTTCCTGGATACCAGAGGCTGTCTATGTCAATGCTTCCTGGATACCGGAGACTGTCTATGTCAATGTTTCCTGGATACCAGAGGCTGTCTATGTCCAGAGGCTGTCTATGTCAATGTTTCCTGGATACCAGAGGCTGTCTATGTCAATGTTTCCTGGATACCAGAGGCTGTCTATCAATGTTTCCTGGATACCAGAGGCTGTCTATGTTTCCTGGATACCAGAGGCTGTCTATGTCAGTGTTTCCTGGATACTAGAGGCTGTCTGTCAATGTTTCCTGGATACCAGAGGCTGTCTGTCAATGTTTCCTGGATACCAGAGGCTGTCTGTCAATGTTTCCTGGATACCAGAGGCTGTCTATGTCCAGAGGCTGTCTATGTCAATGTTTCCTGGATACCAGAGGCTGTCTATGTCAATGTTTCCTGGATACCAGAGGCTGTCTATCAATGTTTCCTGGATACCAGAGGCTGTCTATGTTTCCTGGATACCAGAGGCTGTCTATGTCAGTGTTTCCTGGATACTAGAGGCTGTCTGTCAATGTTTCCTGGATACCAGAGGCTGTCTGTCAATGTTTCCTGGATACCAGAGGCTGTCTATGTCAATGTTTCCTGGATACCAGAGGCTGTCTATGTAAATGTTTCCTGGATACTAGAGGTTGTCTATGTCAAAGTTTCCTGGACATTAGAGGCTGTCTATGTCAATGTTTCCTAGATACTAGAGGAAATATATGTTACAGCAAGAACACACACAGCTATCTATAGACAGAATCACCATAAGATGATATGTTACAGCAAGAACACATACAGCTATCTATAGAAAGAATCACCATAAGATGATATGTTACAGCAAGAACACATACAGCTATCTATAGAAAGAAACATCATGAGATATGTTACAGCAAGAACACATACAGCTATCTATAGAAAGAATCACCATGAGATATGTTACAGCAAGAACACATACAGCTATCTATAGAAAGAATCACCATAAGATGATATGTTACAGCAAGAACACATACAGCTATCTATAGAAAGAATCACCATGAGATATGTTACAGCAAGAACACATACAGCTATCTATAGAAAGAAACACCATGAGATAATATGTTACAGCAAGAACACATACAGCTATCTATAGAAAGAATCACCATGAGATATGTTACAGCAAGAACACATACAGCTATCTATAGAAAGAAACACCATGAGATAATATGTTACAGCAAGAACACATACAGCTATCTATAGAAAGAATCACCATGAGATATGTTACAGCAAGAACACATACAGCTATCTATAGAAAGAAACACCATGAGATATGTTACAGCAAGAACACATACAGCTATCTATAGAAAGAACACCATGAGATATGTTACAGCAAGAACACATACAGCTATCTATAGAAAGAATCACCATGAGATATGTTACAGCAAGAACACATACAGCTATCTATAGAAAGAATCACCATAAGATAATATGTTACAGCAAGAACACATACAGCTATCTATAGAAAGAATCCACCATGAAGATTATGTTACAGCAAGAACACATACAGCTATCTATAGAAAGAATCACCATAAGATGATATGTTACAGCAAGAACACATACAGCTATCTATAGAAAGAATCACCATGAGATATGTTACAGCAAGAACACATACAGCTATCTATAGAAAGAATCACCATGAGATAATATGTTACAGCAAGAACACATACAGCTATCTATAGAAAGAATCACCATAAGATGATATGTTACAGCAAGACACATACAGCTATCTATAGAAAGAATCACCATGAGATATGTTACAGCAAGAACACATACAGCTATCTATAGAAAGAATCCACCATAGATGATATGTTACAGCAAGAACACATACAGCTATCTATAGAAAGAATCACCATAGAGATATGTTACAGCAAGAACACATACAGCTATCTATAGAAAGAATCACCATAAGATGATATGTTACAGCAAGAACACATACAGCTATCTATAGAAAGAATCACCATAAGATGATATGTTACAGCAAGAACACATACAGCTATCTATAGAAAGAATCACCATAAGATGATATGTTACAGCAAGAACACATACAGCTATCTATAGAAAGAATCACCATAAGATGATATGTTACAGCAAGAACACATACAGCTATCTATAGAAAGAATCACCATAGATGATATGTTACAGCAAGAACACATACAGCTATCTATAGAAAGAATCACCATAAGATGATATGTTACAGCAAGAACACATACAGCTATCTATAGAAAGAATCACCATAAGATGATATGTTACAGCAAGAACACATACAGCTATCTATAGAAAGAATCACCATAAGATATATGTTACAGCAAGAACACATACAGCTATCTATAGAAAGAATCACCATGAGATATGTTACAGCAAGAACACATACAGCTATCTATAGAAAGAAACACCATGAGATATGTTACAGCAAGAACACATACAGCTATCTATAGAAAGAATCACCATGAGATATGTTACAGCAAGAACACATACAGCTATCTATAGAAAGAATCACCATAGAGATATGTTACAGCAAGAACACATACAGCTATCTATAGAAAGAATCACCATGAGATATGTTACAGCAAGAACACATACAGCTATCTATAGAAAGAATCACCATGAGATATGTTACAGCAAGAACACATACAGCTATCTATAGAAAGAATCACCATAAGATGATATGTTACAGCAAGAACACATACAGCTATCTATAGAAAGAATCACCATGAGATATGTTACAGCAAGAACACATACAGCTATCTATAGAAAGAATCACCATAAGATGATATGTTACAGCAAGAACACATACAGCTATCTATAGAAAGAATCACCATGAGATATGTTACAGCAAAGAAAACATACAGCTATCTATAGAAAGAATCACCATAAGATATATGTTACAGCAAGAACACATACAGCTATCTATAGAAAGAATCACCATAAGATAATATGTTACAGCAAGAACACATACAACTATCTTTAGAAAGAATCACCATAAGATGATATGTTACAGCAAGAACACATACAGCTATCTATAGAAAGAATCACCATAAGATGATATGTTACAGCAAGAACACACACAGCTATCTATAGAAAGAATCACCATGAGATAATATGTTACAGCAAGAACACACACAGCTATCTATAGAAAGAATCACCATAAGATGATATGTTACAGCAAAGAAAACATACAGCTATCTATAGAGTTAGTTAGTTAGTTAGTTAGTCGACAGATCATCCTCGTTGCACATCAGACCATTCAGTCCATAAGTGCTCGGATCCCCTCCTCAGCAAATCCCGCAGCGTGTAGCGGCTAACGACGCCAGTTCTGTGTTGGTTTATCAATCTTCTTTGGCTTCCTGCGTAGTGTTCTTGTTTGGCCACTCCTCTTTTAATTTGCTGCTCTCGCAGTCTGGCCATTGTTGTAGATTCACAGTCATCACTTGGTTCTTGCAAAAGTCTCACTTCTCGTAGAGCATTCAGAATGTCAGCCTGGTCCATGGCGCGTCCGCCCTCAACAGTAGCCTCACCTGCGAGCTTGTCAGCCCGCTCATTTCCTTGTACTCCCGCATGCCCTGGCACGAAGATGAAACTAATCTTTGCCAGCCGAGACCGCTTCAGAGGCAGCAACCATTCTCTTCGGATCGACCCCTCCTCTATCCTCTTGATCATGTTCATTGAGTCGCTAAGGAAACAAGCCCTAGTGAATGTCTGTGTCTCGAGCCACGTTATTGCTTTACTTACTGCCATGACTTCCATGGTCAGGCTACTTGTGGTTTCAGTGAAAGCACCAGAGTCCTCCTTCACAATTCTCCCTCCGGCCCGAGCTGTAAAGGCCCATGAGCTTCTCACATGTCAGACGACCGACCCATCTGTGTAGATGACCGCGTCACTGTCTAGCGAATCTATAGAAAGTGTATCTATAGAAAGAATCACCATGAGATATGTTACAGCAAGAACACATACAGCTATTTATAGAAAGAATCACCATAAGATAATATGTTACAGCAAGAACACATACAGCTATCTATAGAAAGAATCACCATGAGATATGTTACAGCAAGAACACATACAGCTATCTATAGAAAGAATGACCATAAGATGATATGTTACAACAAAGAAAACATACAGGTATCTATAGAAAGAATCACCATGAGATATGTTACAGCAAGAACACATACAGCTATTTATAGAAAGAATCACCATAAGATATGTTACAGCAAGAACACATACAGCTATCTACAGAAAGAATCACCATAAGATGATATGTTACAGCAAAGAAAACATACAGCTATCTATAGAAAGAATCACCATGAGATATGTTACAGCAAGAACACATACAGCTATCTATAGAAAGAATCACCATGAGATATGTTACAGCAAGAACACATACAGCTATCTATAGAAAGAATCACCATAAGATATATGTTACAGCAAGAACACATACAGCTATCTATAGAAAGAATCACTATAAGATGATATGTTACAGCAAGAACACATACAGCTATCTATAGAAAGAATCACCATGAGATATGTTACAGCAAGAACACATACAGCTATCTATAGAAAGAATCACCATGAGATATGTTACAGCAAGAACACGTACAGCTATCTATAGAAAGAATCACCATAAGATGATATGTTACAGCAAAGAAAACATACAGCTATCTATAGAAAGAAACACCATGAGATATGTTACAGCAAGAACACATACAGCTATCTATAGAAAGAATCACCATAAGATGATATGTTACAGCAAGAACACATACAGCTATCTATAGAAAGAATCACCATAAGATGATATGTTACAGCAAGAACACATACAGCTATCTATAGAAAGAATCACCATGAGATATGTTACAGCAAAGAAAACATACAGCTATCTATAGAAAGAATCACCATAAGATATATGTTACAGCAAGAACACATACAGCTATCTATAGAAAGAATCACCATAAGATAATATGTTACAGCAAGAACACATACAACTATCTTTAGAAAGAATCACCATAAGATGATATGTTACAGCAAGAACACATACAGCTATCTATAGAAAGAATCACCATAAGATGATATGTTACAGCAAGAACACACACAGCTATCTATAGAAAGAATCACCATGAGATAATATGTTACAGCAAGAACACACACAGCTATCTATAGAAAGAATCACCATAAGATATGTTACAGCAAGAACACATACATCTATCTATAGAAAGAATCGCCATGAGATAATATGTTACAGCAAGAACACATACAGTTATCTATAGAATGAATCACCATGAGATATGTTACAGCAAGAACACATACAGCTATCTATAGAAAGAATCACCATGAGATATGTTACAGCAAGAACACATACAGCTATCTATAGAAAGAATCACCATAAGATGATATGTTACAGCAAGAACACATACAGCTATCTATAGAAAGAATCACCATAAGATGATATGTTACAGCAAAGAAAACATACAGTTATCTATAGAAAGAAACACCATGAGATATGTTACAGCAAGAACACATACAGCTATCTATAGAAAGAATCACCATAAGATGATATGTTACAGCAAAGAAAACGTACAGCTATCTATAGAAAGAATCACCATAAGATGATATGTTACAGCAAGAACACATACATCTATCTATAGAAAGAATCACCATGAGATATGTTACAGCAAGAACACATACAGCTATCTATAGAAAGAATCACAATAAGATGATATGTTACAGCAAGAACACATACAGCTATCTATAGAAAGAATCACCATAAGATGATATGTTACAGCAAGAACACACACAGCTATCTATAGAAAGAATCATCATAAGATGATATGTTACAGCAAGAACACATACAGCTATCTATAGAAAGAATCACCATAAGATATGTTACAGCAAGAACACATACAGCTATCTATAGAAAGAATCACCATAAGATGATATGTTACAGCAAGAACACATACAGCTGTCTATAGAAAGAATCACCATAAGATGATATGTTACAGCAAGAACACATACAGCTATCTATAGAAAGAATCACCATGAGATATGTTACAGCAAGAACACAAACAGCTATCTATAGAAAGAAACACCATGAGATATGTTACAGCAAGAACACATACAGCTATCTATAGAAAGAATCACCATAAGATATGTTACAGCAAGAACACATACAACTATCTATAGAAAGAATCACCATAAGATGATATGTTACAGCAAGAACACATACAACTATCTATAGAAAGAATCACCATGAGATATGTTACAGTAAGAACACACACAGCTATCTATAGAAAGAATCACCATGAGATATGTTACAGCAAGAACACATACAGCTATCTATAGAAAGAATCACCATAAGATGATATGTTACAGCAAGAACACACACAGCTATCTATAGAAAGAATCACCATGAGATATATGTTACAGCAAGAACACATAAAGCTATCTATAGAAAGAATCCACCATAAAGATAAGGTTACAGGCAGAACACATACAGCTATCTATAGAAAGAATCACCATGATGATATGTTAGCTAGCAAGAACACCTACAGCTATCTATAGAAAGAATCACCATAAGATGATATGGTTACAGCAAGAAAACATAACAGACTATCTATAGAAAGAATCACCATAAGATGATATGTTACAGCCAGAACACCACACAGCTATCTATGAGAAAAGAAATCACCATGAGATATGTTACAGCAAGAACACATACAGCTAATCTATGAAAGAATCACCATAAGACTGATATGTTACAGGCAAGGAAACACACACAGCTATCTATAAGAAAGATCACCATGAGATATGTTTACAGCAAGAACACATACAGTTATCTATAGAAAGAATCACCATGAGATATGTTACAGCAAAGAAACCCAATACAGCTATCTGCATAGAAAGGAATCACCATAAGATGATATGTTACAGCAAGAACACATACAGCTATCTATAGAAAGAATCACCATGAGATATGTTACAGCAAGAACACCATACAGTTATCTATAGAAAGAATCACCATGAGATATGTTACAGCAAGAAGCACATACAGCTATCTATAGAAAAGAATCAGCCATAAGATGATATGTTTACAGCAAAGAAAACATACAGCTATCTATAGACACATGTGATATGTTACGCAAGAACAACACAGCTATTGGTATGTTCCACGCATAAGATTGATTACCAAGAACACATACAAGCTATCTATAGGAAAGATCACCATAGTGATATGCTACAGCATACACAGCTAATCTATATAGATATATGCACGCAAGAACAAATACAGGCTATCTATAGATAAGAATCACCATAAGATGATATGCTACCAGACCAGCGATCTATAGAAAGCATCACCATATATGATATGCTACAGCTACCTATCTATAGAAAGAATCACCATAAGATGATATGTTACAGCAAGAACACATACAGCTATCTATAGAAAGAATCACCATAAGATGATATGCTACAGCAAGAACACACACAGCTATCTATAGAAAGAATCACCATAAGATGATATGCTACAGCAATGAAAACATACAGCTATCTATAGAAAGAATCACCATGAGATGATATGTTACAGCAAGAACACATACAGCTATCTATAGAAAGAATCACCATGAGATATGTTACAGCAAGAACACATACAGCTATCTATAGAAAGAATCACCATGAGATATGTTACAGCAAGAACACATACAGCTATCTATAGAAAGAATCACCATAAGATGATATGTTACAGCAAGAAAACATACAGCTATCTATAGAAAGAAACACCATGAGATATGTTACAGCAAGAACACATACAGCTATCTATGGAAAAAATCACCATAAGATGATATGTTACAGCAAGAACACATACAGCTATCTATAGAAAGAATCACCATAAGATATATGTTACAGCAAGAACACATACAGCTATCTATAGAAAGAAACACCATGAGATATGTTACAGCAAGAACACATACAGCTATCTATAGAAAGAATCACCATGAGATATGTTACAGCAAGAACACATACAGCTATCTATAGAAAGAATCACCATGAGATATGTTACAGCAAGAACACATACAGCTATCTATAGAAAGAAACACCATGAAATGATGTTACAGCAAGAACACATACAGCTATCTATAGAAAGAATCACCATGAGATATGTTACAGCAAGAACACATACAGCTATCTATAGAAAGAATCACCATGAGATATGTTACAGCAAGAACACATACAGCTATCTATAGAAAGAATCACCATAAGATAATATGTTACAGCAAGAAAACATACAGCTATCTATAGAAAGAATCACCATAAGATGATATGTTACAGCAAGAACACACACAGCTATCTATAGAAAGAATCACCATGAGATATGTTACAGCAAGAACACATACAGCTATCTATAGAAAGAATCACCATGAGATATGTTACAGCAATGAAAACATACAGCTATCTATAGAAAGAATCACCATAAGATATGTTAAAGCAAGAACACATACAGCTATCTATAGAAAGAATCACCATGAGATATGTTACAGCAATGAAAACATACAGCTATCTATAGAAAGAATCACCATAAGATAATATGTTACAGCAAGAACACATACAGCTATTTATAGAAAGAATCACCATAAGATATATGTTACAGCAAGAACACATACAGCTATCTATAGAAAGAATCACCATAAGATGATATGCTACAGCAATGAAAACATACAGCTATCTATAGAAAGAATCACCATAAGATGATATGCTACAGCAAGAACACATACAGCTATCTATAGAAAGAATCACCATAAGATGATATGCTACAGCAATGAAAACATACAGCTATCTATAGAAAGAATCACCATGAGATATGTTACAGCAAGAACACATACAGCTATTTATAGAATCACCATGAGATGATATGTTACAGCAAGAACACATACAGCTACCTATAGAATCACCATGAGATGATATGTTACAGCAAGAACACACAGCTAGTCAGAGAAAGAAGCAATACACACCGTGGCTGGCAGCTGCTGATGAATGTACATGTCCCTGTAGACTGCTGCTGTTGTCTGAAGTCTGCACTGCTGATACACGACATGTCTGGTCAGAGCCACTGCTGTATGTGTTCTGTGGAAGTGAGATCACTGCCGCGGTCAACATGGCAACATCCCTGACAGAGAGTTTACAGGCAACAATCATCCAGGCAGTGACAAGGAAACCATTCCAGTTAGCCCCATGTCCTCCTGACCTGGCAGATATGCACTGGCTAGCTATTCAATGGTCAAATCTGGCTCATTGGATGATGGTCTCCCAAACAATTATAGACCCATTTCCTTACTATCATCACTATCTTAACCACTGGAAAAGCACATTCATAAAGTAAAATTACAGTATTTAGTTTGCAACAAGCTTATAGTTGACAGTCAATCAGGATTTCAACCAAAATATTCTTACCATACGACCCTAACTGTGGTGATCTACTAACTGTAGCATTCTGTGGTGATCTACTAACTGTAGCATTCTGTGATATACTAACTGTAGCATTCTATGGTGATCTACTAACTGTAGCATTCTGTGGTGATCTACTAACTGTAGCATTCTGTGGTGATCTACTAACTGTAGCATTCTGTGGTGATCTACTAACTGTAGCATTCTGTGGTGATCTACTAACTGTAGCATTCTGTGGTGATCTACTAACTGTAGCATTCTGTGGTGGTCTACTAACTGTAGCATTATGTGATCTACTAACTGTAGCATTCTGTGGTGATCTACTAACTGTAGCATTCTGTGGTGATCTACTAACTGTAGCATTATGTGATCTACTAACTGTAGCATTCTGTGGTGATCTACTAACTGTAGCATTATGTGGTGATCTACTAACTGTAGCATTCTGTGATCTACTAACTGTAGCATTCTATGATGATCTACTAACTGTAGCATTCTATGGTGATCTACTAACTGTAGCATTCTGTGATGATCTACTAACTGTAGCATTCTGTGATGATCTACTAACTGTAACATTATGTGATTATCTACTAACTGTAGCATTATGTGATGATCTACTAACTGTAGCATTCTGTGGTGATCTACTAACTGTAGCATTCTGTGGTGATCTACTAACTGTAGCATTATGTGATGATCTACTAACTGTAGCATTCTGTGGTGATCTACTAACTGTAGCATTATGTGATGATCTACTAACTGTAGCATTCTGTGATGATCTACTAACTGTAGCATTCTGTGGTGATCTACTAACTGTAGCATTCTGTGGTGATCTACTAACTGTAGCATTCTGTGATGATCTACTAACTGTAGCATTATGTGATGATCTACTAACTGTAGCATTATGTGATGATCTACTAACTGTAGCATTCTGTGGTGATCTACTAACTGTAGCATTCTGTGATGATCTACTAACTGTAGCATTCTGTGATGATCTACTAACTGTAGCATTCTGTGGTGATCTACTAACTGTAGCATTCTGTGATGATCTACTAACTGTAGCATTCTGTGATGATCTACTAACTGTAGCATTCTGTGATGATCTACTAACTGTAGCATTATGTGATGATCTACTAACTGTAGCATTCTGTGGTGATCTACTAACTGTAGCATTCTGTGGTGATCTACTAACTGTAGCATTATGTGATGATCTACTAACTGTAGCATTCTGTGGTGATCTACTAACTGTAGCATTATGTGATCTACTAACTGTAGCATTCTGTGGTGATCTACTAACTGTAGCATTCTGTGATGATCTACTAACTGTAGCATTCTGTGGTGATCTACTAACTGTAGCATTCTGTGATCTACTAACTGTAGCATTCTATGGTGATCTACTAACTGTAGCATTCTATGGTGATCTACTAACTGTAGCATTCTATGGTGATCTACTAACTGTAGCATTCTATGGTGATCTACTAACTGTAGCATTCTGTGATCTACTAACTGTAGCATTCTGTGATCTACTAACTGTAGCATTCTGTGATCTACTAACTGTAGCATTATGTGGTGATCTACTAACTGTAGCATTATGTGGTGATCTACTAACTGTAGCATTCTGTGGTGATCTACTAACTGTAGCATTCTGTGGTGATCTACGACCTTTAGCTATCAGATAACTAACACAATCATAGCTCCAGCCAGGCAGCCACAGAGTAATCCCTACCCCCCCCCCCCCCCAACCCACATGTATCCTGCTGGGTGATAAAAAAACTTCATGCCAGTCTCTCTGTCAGTCAACCACTCAACCTGCTAGTCAGTCAATCACTCAAGACAATCACTAAGTCAGTTAGTCACTCTGTCAAACATAGCAGTCATTAACTCTTTCACTCAAGTCATCACTAAGTTAGTTAGTCACTCTATCAAACAAAGCAGTCACTAACTCTTTCACTCAAGTCATCACTAAGTCAGTTAGTCACTCTATCAAACAAAGCAGTCACTAACTCTTTCAGTCAAGTCATCACTAAGTCAGTTAGTCACTCTATCAAACAAAGCAGTCACTAACTCTGTCACTCTAGTCATCACTAAGATAGTTAGTCACTCTATCAAACAAAGCAGTCACTAACTCTTTCACTCAAGTCATCACTAAGTCAGTTAGTCACTCTATCAAACAAAGCAGTCACTAACTCTGTCACTCTAGTCATCACTAAGTTAGTTAGTCACTCTATCAAACAAAGCAGTCACTAACTCTTTCACTCAAGTCATCACTAAGTCAGTTAGTCACTCTATCAAACAAAGCAGTCACTAACTCTGTCACTCAAGTCATCACTAAGTTAGTTAGTCACTCTATCAAACAAAGCAGTCACTAACTCTTTCACTCAAGTCATCACTAAGTCAGTTAGTCACTCTGTCAAACAAAGCCAGCACTAACTCAAGACAATCATTAAGTCGACTCTGTCACTCCAGTCATCACTAAGTCAGTTAGTCACTCTATCAAACAAAGCCAGCACTAACTCTTTCACTCTAGTCATCACTAAGTCAGTTAGTCACTCTATCAAACAAAGCAGTCACTAACTCTGTCACTCTAGTCATCACTAAGTCAGTTAATCACTCTGTCAAACAAAGCAGTCATTAACTCTGTCACTCAAGTCATCACTAAATCAGTTAATCACTCTGTCAAACAAAGCAGTCACTAACTCTGTCACTCTAGTCATCACTAAGTCTGTTAGTCACTCTGTCAAACAATGCAGTCACTAACTCTGTCACTCAAGTCATCACTAAGTCAGTTAGTCACTCTGTCAAACAAAGCAGTCACTAACTCTGTCACTCAAGTCATCACTAAATCAGTTAGTCACTCTGTCAAACAAAGCAGTCACTAACTCTGTCACTCTAGTCATCACTAAGTCAGTTAGTCACTCTGTCAAACAAAGCAGTCACTAACTCTGTCACTCAAGTCATCACTAAGTCAGTTAGTCACTCTGTCAAACAAAGCAGTCACTAACTCTGTCACTCAAGTCATCACTAAGTCAGTTAATCACTCTATCAAACAAAGCAGTCACTAACTCTTTCACTCTAGTCATCACTAAGTCAGTTAGTCACTCTGTCAAACAAAGCAGTAACTAACTCTGTCACTCAAGTCATCACTAAGTCAGTTAATCACTCTATCAAACAAAGCAGTCACTAACTCTTTCACTCTAGTCATCACTAAGTCAGTTAGTCACTCTATCAAACAAAGCAGTCACTAACTCTTTCACTCTAGTCATCACTAAGTCAGTTAATCACTCTATCAAACAAAGCAGTCACTACTCTGTCACTCTAGTCATCACTAAGTCAGTTAGTCACTCTGTCAAACAAAGCAGTCACTAACTCTGTCACTCAAGTCATCACTAAGTCAGTTAATCACTCTATCAAACAAAGCAGTCACTAACTCTTTCACTCTAGTCATCACTAAGTCAGTTAGTCACTCTATCAAACAAAGCAGTCACTAACTCTTTCACTCAAGTCATCACTAAGTCAGTTAATCACTCTATCAAACAAAGCAGTCACTAACTCTTTCAGTCTAGTCATCACTAAGTCAGTTAGTCACTCTGTCAAACAAAGCAGTCACTAACTCTGTCACTCTAGTCATCACTAAGTCAGTTAGTCACTCTGTCAAACAAAGCAGTCACTAACTCTGTCACTCTAGTCATCACTAAATCAGTTAGTCACTCTGTCAAACAAAGCAGTCACTAACTCTGTCACTCTAGTCATCACTAAGTCAGTTAGTCACTCTGTCAAACAAAGCAGTCACTAACTCTGTCACTCAAGTCATCACTAAGTCAGTTAATCACTCTGTCAAACAAAGCAGTCACTAACTCTGTCACTCTAGTCATCACTAAATCAGTTAGTCACTCTGTCAAACAAAGCAGTCACTAACTCTGTCACTCTAGTCATCACTAAATCAGTTAATCACTCTGTCAAACAAAGCAGTCACTAACTCTTTCACTCTAGTCATCACTAAGTCAGTTAGTCACTCTATCAAACAAAGCAGTCACTAACTCTTTCACTCAAGTCATCACTAAGTCAGTTAATCACTCTATCAAACAAAGCAGTCACTAACTCTTTCACTCTAGTCATCACTAAGTCAGTTAGTCACTCTGTCAAACAAAGCAGTCACTACTCTGTCACTCTAGTCATCACTAAGTCAGTTAGTCACTCTGTAAAACAAAGCAGTCACTAACTCTGTCACTCAAGTCATCACTAAGTCAGTTAATCACTCTATCAAACAAAGCAGTCACTAACTCTTTCACTCTAGTCATCACTAAGTCAGTTAGTCACTCTATCAAACAAAGCAGTCACTAACTCTTTCACTCAAGTCATCACTAAGTCAGTTAATCACTCTATCAAACAAAGCAGTCACTAACTCTTTCACTCTAGTCATCACTAAGTCAGTTAGTCACTCTGTCAAACAAAGCAGTCACTAACTCTGTCACTCTAGTCATCACTAAGTCAGTTAGTCACTCTGTCAAACAAAGCAGTCACTAACTCTGTCACTCTAGTCATCACTAAATCAGTTAGTCACTCTGTCAAACAAAGCAGTCACTAACTCTGTCACTCTAGTCATCACTAAATCAGTTAGTCACTCTGTCAAACAAAGCAGTCACTAACTCTGTCACTCTAGTCATCACTAAATCAGTTAGTCACTCTGTCAAACAAAGCAGTCACTAACTCTGTCACTCAAGTCATCACTAAGTCAGTTAATCACTCTATCAAACAAAGCAGTCACTAACTCTTTCACTCTAGTCATCACTAAGTCAGTTAGTCACTCTATCAAACAAAGCAGTCACTAACTCTTTCACTCAAGTCATCACTAAGTCAGTTAATCACTCTATCAAACAAAGCAGTCACTAACTCTTTCAGTCTAGTCATCACTAAGTCAGTTAGTCACTCTGTCAAACAAAGCAGTCACTAACTCTGTCACTCTAGTCATCACTAAGTCAGTTAGTCACTCTGTCAAACAAAGCAGTCACTAACTCTGTCACTCTAGTCATCACTAAATCAGTTAGTCACTATTGTCAAACAAAGCAGTCACTACTCTGTCACTCTAGTCATCACTAAATCAGTTAGTCACTCTGTCAAACAAAGCAGTCACTAACTCTGTCACTCTAGTCATCACTAAGTCAGTTAGTCACTCTGTCAAACAAAGCAGTCACTAACTCTGTCACTCTAGTCATCACTAAATCAGTTAATCACTCTGTCAAACAAAGCAGTCACTAACTCTGTCACTCTAGTCATCACTAAATCAGTTAGTCATTCTGTCAAACAAAGCAGTCACTAACTCTGTCACTCTAGTCATCACTAAATCAGTTAATCACTCTGTCAAACAAAGCAGTCACTAACTCTGTCACTCTAGTCATCACTAAGTCAGTTAATCACTCTGTCAAACAAAGCAGTCACTAACTCTGTCACTCTAGTCATCACTAAGTCAGTTAGTCACTCTGTCAAACAAAGCAGTCACTAACTCTGTCACTCAAGTCATCACTAAATCAGTTAGTCACTCTGTCAAACAAAGCAGTCACTAACTCTGTCACTCTAGTCATCACTAAATCAGTTAATCACTCTGTCAAACAAAGCAGTCACTAACTCTGTCACTCTAGTCATCACTAAGTCAGTTAATCACTCTGTCAAACAAAGCAGTCACTAACTCTGTCACTCTAGTCATCACTAAGTCAGTTAGTCACTCTGTCAAACAAAGCAGTAACTAACTCTGTCACTCAAGTCATCACTAAGTCAGTTAATCACTCTATCAAACAAAGCAGTCACTAACTCTTTCACTCTAGTCATCACTAAGTCAGTTAGTCACTCTATCAAACAAAGCAGTCACTAACTCTTTCACTCTAGTCATCACTAAGTCAGTTAATCACTCTATCAAACAAAGCAGTCACTACTCTGTCACTCTAGTCATCACTAAGTCAGTTAGTCACTCTGTCAAACAAAGCAGTCACTAACTCTGTCACTCAAGTCATCACTAAGTCAGTTAATCACTCTATCAAACAAAGCAGTCACTAACTCTTTCACTCTAGTCATCACTAAGTCAGTTAGTCACTCTATCAAACAAAGCAGTCACTAACTCTTTCACTCAAGTCATCACTAAGTCAGTTAATCACTCTATCAAACAAAGCAGTCACTAACTCTTTCACTCTAATCATCACTAAGTCAGTTAGTCACTCTGTCAAACAAAGCAGTCACTAACTCTGTCACTCTAGTCATCACTAAGTCAGTTAGTCACTCTGTCAAACAAAGCAGTCACTAACTCTGTCACTCTAGTCATCACTAAATCAGTTAGTCACTCTGTCAAACAAAGCAGTCACTAACTCTGTCACTCTAGTCATCACTAAATCAGTTAGTCACTCTGTCAAACAAAGCAGTCACTAACTCTGTCACTCTAGTCATCACTAAATCAGTTAGTCACTCTATCAAACAAAGCAGTCACTAACTCTTTCACTCTAGTCATCACTAAGTCAGTTAATCACTCTATCAAACAAAGCAGTCACTACTCTGTCACTCTAGTCATCACTAAGTCAGTTAGTCACTCTGTCAAACAAAGCAGTCACTAACTCTGTCACTCAAGTCATCACTAAGTCAGTTAATCACTCTATCAAACAAAGCAGTCACTAACTCTTTCACTCTAGTCATCACTAAGTCAGTTAGTCACTCTATCAAACAAAGCAGTCACTAACTCTTTCACTCAAGTCATCACTAAGTCAGTTAATCACTCTATCAAACAAAGCAGTCACTAACTCTTTCACTCTATCATCACTAAGTCAGTTAGTCACTCTGTCAAACAAAGCAGTCACTAACTCTGTCACTCTAGTCATCACTAGTCAGTTAGTCACTCTGTCAAACAAAGCAGTCACTAACTCTGTCACTCTAGTCATCACTAAATCAGTTAGTCACTCTGTCAAACAAAGCAGTCACTAACTCTGTCACTCTAGTCATCACTAAGTCTGTTAGTCACTCTGTCAAACAATGCAGTCACTAACTCTGTCACTCAAGTCATCACTAAGTCAGTTAATCACTCTATCAAACAAAGCAGTCACTAACTCTTTCAACTCTAGTCATCACTAAGTCAGTTAGTCACTCTATCAAACAAAGCAGTCACTAACTCTTTCACTCAAGTCATCACTAAGTCAGTTATTCACTCTATCAAACAAAGCAGTCACTAACTCTTTCACTCTAATCATCACTAAGTCAGTTAGTCACTCTGTCAAACAAAGCAGTCACTAACTCTGTCACTCTAGTCATCACTAAGTCAGTTAGTCACTCTGTCAACAAAGCAGTCACTAACTCTGTCACTCTAGTCATCACTAAATCAGTTAATCACTCTGTCAAACAAAGCAGTCACTAACTCTGTCGACTCTAGTCATCACTAAATCAGTTAGTCCACTCTGTCAACAAAGCAGTCACTAACTCTGTCACTCTAGTCATCACTAAATCAGTTAGTCACTCTGTCAAACAAAGCAGTCACTAACTCTGTCACTCAAGTCATCACTAAGTCAGTTAATCACTCTATCAAACAAAGCAGTCACTAACTCTGTCACTCTAGTCATCACTAAGTCAGTTAGTCACTCTATCAAACAAAGCAGTCACTAACTCTTTCACTCAAGTCATCACTAAGTCAGTTAATCACTCTATCAAACAAAGCAGTCACTAACTCTTTCAGTCTAGTCATCACTAAGTCAGTTAGTCACTCTGTCAAACAAAGCAGTCACTATACTCTGTCACTCTAGTCCATCACTAAGTCAGTTAGTCACTCTGTCAAACAAAGCAGTCACTAACTCTGTCACTCTAGTCATCACTAAATCAGTTAGTCACTCTGTCAAACAAAGCAGTCACTAACTCTGTCACTCTAGTCATCACTAAGTCAGTTAGTCACTCTGTCAAACAAAGCAGTCACTAGACTCTGTCACTCAAGTCATCACTAAATCAGTTAATCACTCTGTCAAACAAAGCAGTCACTAACTCTGTCACTCTAGTCATCACTAAATCAGTTAATCACTCTGTCAAACAAAGCAGTCACTAACTCTGTCACTCTAGTCATCACTAAATCAGTTAATCACTCTGTCAAACAAAGCAGTCACTAACTCTTCACTCTAGTCATCACTAAGTCAGTTATCACTCTATCAAACAAAGCAGTCACTAACTCTTTCACTCTAGTCATCACTAAGTCAGTTAGTCACTCTGTCAAACAAAGCAGTCACTAACTCTTTCACTCTAGTCATCACTAAGTCAGTTAGTCACTCTGTCAAACAAAGCAGTCACTAACTCTGTCACTCTAGTCATCACTAAGTCAGTTAGTCACTCTGTCAAACAAAGCAGTCACTAACTCTGTCACTCTAGTCATCACTAAGTCAGTTAGTCACTCTGTCAAACAAAGCAGTCACTAACTCTGTCACTCTAGTCATCACTAAGTCAGTTAGTCACTCTGTCAAACAAAGCAGTCACTAATTCTGTCACTCAAGTCATCACTAAGTCAGTTAATCACTCTATCAAACAAAGCAGTCACTAACTCTTTCACTCTAGTCATCACTAAGTCAGTTAGTCACTCTATCAAACAAAGCAGTCACTAACTCTTTCACTCTAGTCATCACTAAGTCAGTTAGTCACTCTATCAAACAAAGCAGTCACTAACTCTTTCACTCTAGTCATCACTAAGTCAGTTAGTCACTCTGTCAAACAAAGCAGTCACTAACTCTGTCACTCTAGTCATCACTAAGTCAGTTAGTCACTCTGTCAAACAAAGCAGTCACTAACTCTGTCACTCTAGTCATCACTAAATCAGTTAGTCACTCTGTCAAACAAAGCAGTCACTAACTCTGTCACTCTAGTCATCACTAATCAGTTAGTCACTCTGTCAAACAAAGCAGTCACTAACTCTGTCACTCTAGTCATCACTAAATCAGTTAGTCACTCTGTCAAACAAAGCAGTCACTAACTCTGTCACTCTAGTCATCACTAAGTCAGTTAGTCACTCTGTCAAACAAAGCAGTCACTAACTCTGTCACTTAGTCATCACTAAGGTCAGTTAAGTCACTCTGTCAAACAAAGCAGTCACTAACTCTGTCACTCTAGTCATCACTAAGTCAGTTAGTCACTCTGTCAAACAAAGCAAGTCACTAACTCTTTTCACTCTAGTCTATCACTAAGTCAGTTAGTCACTCTGTCAAACAAAGCAGTCACTAAACTCTGTCACTCTAGTCATCACTAAGTCAGTTAGTCACTCTGTCAAACAAGCCGTCATACTAACTCTGGTCACTCTAGTCATCACCTAAGTTCAGTAGTCACCTGTCAAACAAAGCAGTCACTAACTCTGTCACTCTAAGTCATCATCTAAGTCATGTTAGTCACCTCTGTCAAACAAAGCAGTCACCTAACTCTGTCACTCTAGTCATCCACTAAGTGCAGTTAGTCCACTCTGTCAACAAGCAGGTCACTAACTTCTGTCACTCAAGCTTCATCACTTAAGTCAGTTCAGTCTACTCTATCAAACAAAGCAGTCACTAACTCTGTCACTCTAGTCATCACTAAGTCAGTTAGTCACTCTATCAAACCAAAGCAGTCACTAACTCTTTCACTAAGTCATCACTAAGTCAGTTAATCACTCTATCAAACAAAGCAGATCACTAACTCTTTCACTCTAGTCATCACTAAGTCAGTTAGTAACTCTGTCAAACAAAGCAGTCACTAACTCTGTCACTCTAGTCATCACTAAGTCAGTTAGTCACTCTGTCCAAACAACGCAGTCACTAACTCTGTCACTCCTAGTCATCACTAAATCAGTTAGTCACTCTGTCAAACAAAGCAGTCACTAACTCTGTCACTCTAGTCATCACTAAGTCAGTTAGTCACTCTAGTCAAACAAAGCAGTCACTAACTCTGTCACTCAAGTCATCACTAAATCAGTTAGTCACTCTGTCAAACAAAGCAGTCACTAACTCTGTCACTCTAGTCATCACTAAGTCAGTTAGTCACTCTGTCAAACAAAGCAGTCACTAACTCTGTCACTCAAGTCATCACTAATCAGTTTAAACACTCTTTAAACAAAGCAGTCACTAACTCTTTCACTCAAATCATCACTAATCAGTTAAACACTCTTCAAAAAAAGCAGTCACTAACTCTTCACTCTAGTCATCACTAAAACAGTTAGTCCTCTTCAAAAAAAGCAGTCACTAACTCTGTCACTCTAGTCATCACTAAATCAGTTAGTCACTCTGTCAAACATAGCAGTCATAAAATCTGTCACTCAGTCATCACTAAAGTTAGTCACTCTGTCAAAAAAAGCAGTCACTAACTCTGTCACTCAAATCATCACTAAATCAGTTAATCACTCTGTCAAACAAAGCAGTCACTAACTCAAGACAATCATTAAGTCGACTCTGTCACTCAAGTCAATCACTGAGTCAGGTAGTCAGTATGTCCATCATTTTGAAAAAAGGTATTTTTGAAGAAGGATGCGGGACGGGAAATGATACCCAAAAGTACATAACCTTTTGTGCTGGCAAAATTTGCCCTTTTTCCCACAGGCGGCCAAGAGCTGCAGCTGTCTCCCAGGGCACTGGCTACAACTGTCAGAGCAAATACCACAAGTGAATGATACATGCCACTATACTGTGTGTGAATGTGTGCAGTCACAAGAGACAATCTCTCGCACATACTTCAAGGGGTGTTCAGACAGTAATGCACCACATAATTTTTCTCAGCTAATAATGAAGATAGAAGCATAACATTTTGCACACTCTAAACATGGCAAGTGCCGATTTTGTGCACCTAAATTGCAACCCAACCGGCCAAATAATATGGCTGCCCTAAACCATCGAAATGTAGTGTGTTAGGAACTTGTGTTATAAGCACTCAACTGTGATAGAATTTCTCGTTGCAGAGGAGGAAGCTGTTGTGAACATTCACAAGCATCTATGTGATGCGTATGGAAGTTTTGCAGTTGACAGAAGTACAGTCAGACAGTCTCTGGGTTCAGAGAATCAAAGAATCAGGAAGTGGAGATACGGAGCTGCTTGATCAGCCGCACTGTGGTCGTACACCACAACTACCAATGCAGAAATGCGCTGAGGGCATTATTCTTATTGACAGGTGAATCACTACTCAACAATTGATAGGTGAATCACTACTCAACAATTGATAGGTGAATCACTACTCAACAATTGGCCTTACAGCTGTCAGTCAGCAATGGTAGTGCAAATGCAGTTATGCTTGCTTGCTTGTTTGTGTTCGCTGGCTGTGAACTCCAGCGTGAAGTCCTGTATGTTGGATGAATATATCCTGTTGTCCAACATCAATATGATGTCATACCGGACCTGAGGTTTGCGTGAGTATCCGTTGTCCCATGTCTGGCTTATTGGTGTGCAGACTGGTAGTTCCTCGCCATGCAGGCAGATACTCTCCGACTTCGGAGGAACAAATGCAGTTATAAAAACTTGGATTCTCTTAGGTCTGCGCAAGATGGGTTCCTCAAAGTTTCACAAATGACCACTTATTGCAAAGGAAAGCAATTTTTCCTGAATTGTTGGAGCATTTCAATGCTGATGGAGAGGACTTTTTGGCTAAGATCATTTTTTTAAAATGTTGCATATCCCTTACAGGACTATGCAGTCAACACCAGCATTTTTCAGCTGCTGTTGGTGTACTAGGCAAGTTTTACGTTCAGTAGTTTGCCATTGCTTTCTGAACGACCGGCTCACATACCCCCATAGTTACTAGTGCGGCGCAATCCGCTGCCATAGTCTCGCAGCTGCCGTTTTCCCCACGTGGATACATGGGATTACAAACAATGTCGTTAACCCCTTGGCCAGGGATCATTACAGGTGACGAAACGTTGGAACAATTTTGGACCTGAGACAAAAAGTCAGTCAATGGAGTTGCATCATCTGCAATCACCACGAAGAAAGAAATTCAAGACAATTCAGCTGGAAAGGTCATGATCACTGTCTTTTGGGACACTGCAGATGTGATTCACGTGGATGTTATGCCATGAGGAAAGACAATCAATTCACAAGCTTACATTAAGACACTGACAACATTTAATGAACGTTTTCACAGAGTTTGGCCGCCCAAGAATCCAGCAGACCTGCTTCTCCTTCATGACAATGCACGCCATCACACAAGTCTGGAAACATGGGAAGATATCATCAAATTGGGTCAGACTCTACAACCCCATCCACCCAATAGTTCTGATTTGGCACCCTTTGATTTTCATCTACTATATATTATCTGAAGAATATCTTGTGCAATAAGTCACTATCACTGAATGTAAGAAAGAGAGTGCTGAAGAGCTATATAGAACCAGTTTTGCTGTACGGCTGTGAATTTTGGAATATAAATGAACAAATTAGGAAGAGATTGGAAGCAACAGAGATGTGGTTCCTGAGACGAATGTTGCGAATTCCTTGGACTGCCAAAGTAATTAACGACGACTGCCTGAAACAGGCTAATGAAACTAGAACATTATATACAACAATAAGAAAGAGACAAACACTTTTTTTGGTCATGTGATGAGAAGAGAGGCATTGGAGAACATCGTGACAACTGGACAGATCGAGGGGAAGAGAGGCAGAGGCAGACCACGAGAAAAGATGCTGGATGGATTGCGACGGTGGAATGGGGGAATATTAACGGCAGAGTTGATCCTGTAAACCAAAGCCTGAGATCTGTGCAGAGTCATGAATGCCTACGCCAGTCTGCATGGCACTTGATGATGATGGTATGTTATCCGAGTGTACTGACTTGGTTAAGACACCCTGCATGTATCTATATGTTATCTGAGTGTGCTGACTTGGTTAAAACACTCTGCATGTATCTATGTTGTCTCCAAATATCTGAGTGTGCTGACTTGGTTAAGACACCCTGCATGTATCTATATGTTATCTGAGTGTGCTGACTTGGTTAAGATACTCTGCATGTATCTATATGTTATCTGAGTGTACTGATGGTTAAGACACCTGCATGTATCTAATGTTATCTGAGTGGCTGACTTGGTTAAGATACTCTGCATGTATCTATATGTTATCTGAGTGTACTGACTTGGTTAAGACACCCTGCATGTATCTATATGTTATCTGAGTGTACTGACTTGGTTAAGACACCCTGCATGTATCTATATGTTATCTGAGTGTGCTGACTTGGTTAAGATACTCTGCATGTATCTATGTTGTCTCCAAATATCTGAGTGTGCTGACTTGGTTAAGACACCCTGCATGTATCTATATGTTATCTGAGTGGCTGACTTGGTTAAGATACTCTGCATGTATCTATGTTGTCTCCAAATATCTGAGTGTGCTGACTTGGTTAAGACACCCTGCATGTATCTATATGTTATCCGAGTGTACTGACTTGGTTAAGACACCCTGCATGTATCTATATGTTATCTGAGTGTACTGACTTGGTTAAGACACCCTGCATGTATCTATGTTGTCTCCAAATATCTGAGTGTGCTGACTTGGTTAAGACACCCTGCATGTATCTATGTTATCTGAGTGTACTGACTTGGTTAAGACACCCTGCATGTATCTATGTTATCTGAGTGTACTGACTTGGTTAAGACACCCTGCATGTATCTATGTTATCTGAGTGTACTGACTTGGTTAAGACACCCTGCATGTATCTATGTTATCTGAGTGTACTAACTTGGTTAAGACACCCTGCATGTATCTATGTTATCTGAGTGTATTGACTTGGTTAAGACACCCTGCATGTATCTATGTTATCTGAGTGTACTGACTTGGTTAAGACACCCTGCATGTATCTATGTTATCTGAGTGTACTAACTTGGTTAAGACACCCTGCATGTATCTATGTTATCTGAGTGTACTGACTTGGTTAAGACACCCTGCATGTATCTATGTTATCTGAGTGTACTGACTTGGTTAAGACACCCTGCATGTATCTATATGTTATCTGAGTGTACTGACTTGGTTAAGACACCCTGCATGTATCTATATGTTATCTGAGTGTGCTGACTTGGTTAAGATACTCTGCATGTATCTATGTTGTCTCCAAATATCTGAGTGTGCTGACTTGGTTAAGACACCCTGCATGTATCTATGTTATCTGAGTGTACTGACTTAGTTAAGACACCCTGCATGTATCTATGAGAGGACGTGTTTTAACATATTCTCATATTCTCCCGATTTTTGATTATTTTAATAAGTTAACTCAATTCAATCACGATGCTGTGTATATCATTGTGTTCGTTCTAAACTGGATTTACATACTACTCAACAGTTCAAGTCTATGTATATTATAATATTATTATATTATTAATATTCTATGCATGCTATATCCAATCACATCTCGATTACTGTTCCACAGTTTGGGATGGTTGCCCTAAATCTAATTTAAAACGACTATGTTCTCTACAAAACTGCGCTATTCGTCTGGTTTCTGGCATAAAGCACGTTGAAAGTAATAATTTGTACAGTCATCTAAGACTTCTACCACTACAAAAGCGCTTCCTTTTCAACAAACCAAATTAGTGAATAAAATTATATCTCAAAATACCCCAGAGTATCTTCTGCCGCTGATTCAATCTAATGCAATGAACAGCAAGCGCCTAAATTTGTTACATGTCTCAAAGCCTAGATTGGACCTATACAAAACATGTTTTGCCTATTCTGGTGCTCACTTATGGAATCATCTGCCTCCAGATCTGAAAACTCCAATGAGTCCCCTACACATTTAACCGAAACTCTTTCAATACTTAATCCATACCGACTATATGCCACCATAATTCATTTACTGGTATAATTGTTCAGTATAATTGTTCATTATAATTGTTCACTATATATGTGTGTGCGTGTGGGAGCGAGAGAGAGAGAGAGAGAGAGAGAGAGAGAGAGAGAGAAAGAGAGAGAGAGAGAGAGTGTCAGAGAGAGGGAGAGAGTGAATGCATGTGTGCATGCGTGTGTGTGGAGAGAGTGATTGAGCGAGAAATGGTGGGGGAATGTGTCAGTGCATGCATTCGTACGTGTATGTGTGAGAGTGAGTGAGGGAGTGTGTGCGTGCGTGCATGCGTTCATGTGTACGTGTATGTGTGAGAGAGTGTGATTGAGAGAGTGAGTGTGTGTGTGTGTGTAGGATTGTGTGTTAGAGAGTGAGACAGTGGGAGAGTTGATGTGTTAGTGTGTGTGTGTGTGAGCGCGCGCATGCGTGTGAATGTGTGTATATGAAAGAATACAGAGAGAGAGAGAGAGAGAGAGAGAGAGAGAGAGAGAGAGAGAGAGAGAGCTGAGCAGATGCATGTCATGTAACACGCATGTTATGTAACACGCGAATCCATATGTTTGTGTATTCTCATCAGTCATATTATAAGTTAAATACCATTTGATTTTATCATGTATAATCTAAACTTATGTTCATTACTGTAGTTTGAGTGAGAGAGTGAGTGAGTGTGAATGAGAGACAGAATGAGTGAGAGTGAATGAGTGAGCGTGAGAGTGAATGAGTGAGAGTGAATGAGTGAGCGTGAGAGTAAATGAGTGAGCGGGAGAGTGAATGATTGAGCGTGAGAGTGAATGAGTGAGCGGGAGAGTGAATGAGTGAGAGTGAATGAGTGAGCGGGAGAGTGAATGAGTGAGAGTGAATGAGTGAGCATGAGGGTGAATGAGTGAGCGGGAGAGCGAATGAGTGAGTGTGAGAGCGAATGAGTGAGCGGGAGAGTGAATGAGTGAGAGTGTCTGTGTGTGTGTGAGTGAATGAGTGAGAGTGAATGAGTGAGCGTGAGAGTGAATGAGTGAGCATTAGAGTGAATGAGTGAGCGTGAGAGTGAATGAGTGAGCGTGAGAAGGAATGAGTGAGCGTGAGAAGGAATGAGTGAGCGTGAGAAGGAATGAGTGAGCGTGAGAGTGAATGATTGAGCGTGAGAGTGAATAAGTGAGTGTGAGAGTAAATGAGTGAGAGTGAATGAGTGAGAGTGAATGAGTGAGCGGCAGAGTGAATGATTGAGCGGGACAGTGAATGAGTGAGCGTGAGAGTGAATGAGTGAGCGTGAGAGTGAATGATTGAACGGGAGAGTGAATGAGTGAGCGGGAGAATGAATGAGTGAGCGGGAGAGTGAATGAGTAAGCGGGAGAGACAGAATGAGTGAGCGGGAGAGACAGAATGAGTGAGCGGGAGAGTGAATGAGTGAGCGGGAGAGTAAATGAGTGAGCGGGAGAATGAATGAGTGAGCGGGAGAGTGAATGAGTGAGCGGGAGAGTGAATGAGTGAGCGGGAGAGTGAATGAGTGAGCGGGAGAGTGAATGAGTGAGCAGGAGAGCGAATGAGTGAGCGTGAGAGTGAATGAGTGAGCGTGAGAGTGAATGAGTGAGCGGGAGAGTGAATTAGTGAGAGTGAGAGTGAAAGAGAGAGAGTGTGTGTGTGTGTGTGAGCGTACGCATGCGTGTGAGTGTGTGTATATGAAAGAATACAGAGAGAGAGAGAGAGAGAGTGAGAGAGAGAGAGAGAGCTGAGCAGATGCATGTCATGTAACACGCATGTTATGTAACACGCGAATCCATATGTTTGTGTATTCTCATCTGTCATATTATAAGTTAAATACCATTTGATTTTATCATGTATAATCTAAATTTATGTTCATTACTGTAGTTTGAGTGAGAGAGTGAGTGAGTGTGAATGAGAGACAGAATGAGTGAGCGTGAGAGTGAATGAGTGAGCGTGAGAGTGAATGAGTGAGCGTGAGAGTGAATGAGTGAGCGTGAGAGTGAATGAGTGAGCGGGAGAGTGAATGATTGAGCGGGAGAGTGAATGAGTGAGAGTGAATGAGTGAGCGGGAGAGTGAATGAGTGAGCGGGAGAGTGAATGAGTGAGCGTGAGAGTGAATGAGTGAGCAGGAGAGTGAATGAGTGAGCGTGAGAGCGAATGAGTGAGCTGGAGAGTGAATGAGTGAGAGTGTCTGTGTGTGGGAGTGAATGAGTGAGAGTGAATGAGTGAGAGTGAATGAGTGAGCGTGAGAGTGAATGAGTGAGCGGGAGAGTGAATGAGTGAGCGGGAGAGTGAATGAGTGAGCAGAAGAGTGAATGAGTGAGCAGGAGAGTGAATTAGTGAGAGTGAATGATTGAGCAGGAGAGTGAATGATTGAGCGTGAGAGTGAATGAGTGAGCGTGAGAGTGAATGAGTGAGTGAGCGTGAGAGTGATTGAGTGAGCGTGAGAGTGAATGAGTGAGAGTGAATGAGTGAGCGTGAGAAGGAATGAGTGAGCGTGAGAGTGAATCAGTGAGCGGGAGAGTGAATGATTGAGCATGAGAGTGAATGAGAGGGCGTGTGAGTAAATGAGTGAGCGTGAGAGTGAATGAGTGAGCGGCAGAGTGAATGAGTGAGTGGGACAGTGAATGATTGAACGGGAGAGTGAATGAGTGAGCGGGAGAGTGAATGAGTGAGCGGGAGAGTGAATGAGTGAGCAGGAGAGACAGAACGAGTAAGCATGAGAGTGAATGAGTGAGCGGGAGAGTGAATGAGCGGGAGGGAGAGTGAATGAGTGAGCGGGAGTGTGAATGAGTGAACGGGAGAGTGAATGAGTGAGCGGGAGAGTGATTGAGTGAGCGTGAGATTGAATGAGTGAGAGTGAATGAGTGAGCGTGAGAAGGAATGAGTGAGTGTGAGAGTGAATCAGTGAGCGGGAGAGTGAATGATTGAGCGTGAGAGTGAATGAGAGGGCGTGTGAGTAAATGAGTGAGCGTGAGAGTGAATGAGTGAGCGGCAGACACTTGAGAGAATGAGTGAGTGGGACAGTGAATGAGTGAGCGTGAGAGTGAATGAGTGAGCGTGAGAGTGAATGCGTGAGAGTGAATGAGTGAGCGGTGAGAGTGAATGATTGAATGGGAGAGTGAATGAGTGAGCGGGAGAGTGAATGAGTGAGCGGGAGAGTGAATGAGTGAGCAGGAGAGACAGAATGAGTGAGCATGAGAGTGAATGATGTGAGCGGGAGAGTGAATGAGTGAGCGGGAGTGTGAATGAGTGAACGGGAGAGTGAATGAGTGAGCGGGAGAGTGAATGAGTGAGAGTGTGTGTGTGTGAGTGAATGAGTGAGAGTGAATGAGAGAGAGAGAGAGAGAGAGAGAGAGAGAGACGAGAGAGAGAGAGAGAGAGAGAGAGAGAGAGAGAGAGAGAGAGAGAGAGAGAGAGAGAGAGAGAGAGAGAGTGTGTGTGGTGTGTGTGTGGGACGCGCTGGCATCACTACTTTTACGTCACATACTTTTTATGTACACATTTTTCTCCATGTTTAGCCTTGTTTATGTTTACAACATTCATTTCACAATGTTTATTTTTCTTCCTATGTAAATGTATAATGCTCTTGATGAATGAAAGACGAGTGATTGGAAGGGCCGAATGTAAGATAGGCCTGCGCGCCCAATTTGTGACCCTAATAAAGTTGATTTGATTTTGATTTATGTTATCTGAGTGTACTGACTTAGTTAAGACATCTTGCATGTATCTATATGTTGTCAAAATGACCCATAGTCTGTTGGCAGAACAATGGCTGGGGTTGTCCAACACAAGCCGCTGACATTGTGAAGTGATGCTCTGAAGCTGGTCTACTGGTGACAACAGATTTGACTTATGATATTCAGCATGAGGGAGACAAGCCTGATCACCTACCTACAGGAGAACTGAATGCCAAAGACTGGCTGGTGACAGCATCAAATATACTGACTTCCTCGGGCAATATGAGATCTGTCTCAGAGTGCAGGTCATCACTGGTCTGCAGACTCTGTGGCAACTCATCTACTATCATCAGGGCATCCTGCTGCACAGGGGGACTACTGCTGCGGTCTGCAGCATGGCTTGTGTGCCGACCCCTGAGGACAAAGTGATATCATTATATGTTGGATGCAAGGACAAATGCCTGGATAAATGATAGTCTGAATGGCTGGAAGGACTGAACAATTCATCTTTTAAAGGAGAGATGATACAGGTCTCTTACAACACATATTATACCTTTAGCAGGAAAAAAAAAATTTAATTCTCACATGGTGGTCTGAAACTTAAATTCCCTTGAAAATGCTCTCTTTAGTCCTGAAATTGTTGGAAGCGTGGAACTGTACACACTTCTCCCAGTGATCACATAATTGTTGGAAGTATGGAACTGTACACACTTCTCCCAGTGATCCCATCATTGTTGGAAGTATGGAACTGTACACACTTCTCCCAGTGATCCCCTCATTGTTGGAAGCGTGGAACTGTACACACTTCACCCAGTGGTCCCATCATTGTAGGAAGTATGGAACTGTACACCTTCTCCCAGTGGTCCCATCATTGTTAGAAGCATGGAACTGTACACACTTCTCCCAGTGGTCCCATCATTGATGGAAGTATGGAACTGAACACACTTCTCCCAGTGGTCCCTCATTGTTGGAAGTATGGAACTGTACACACTTCTCCCAGTGGTCCCATCATTGTTGGAAGTATGGAACTGTACACACTTCTCCCAGTGGTCCCATCATTGTTGGAAGTATGGAACTGTACACACTTCTCCCAGTGGTCCCATCATTGTTGGAAGTATGGAACTGTACACACTTCTCCCAGAGGTCCCTTCATTGTTGGAAGTATGGAACTGTACACACTTCTCCCAGTGGTCCCATCATTGTAGGAAGTATGGAACTGTACATACTTCTCTCAGTGGTCCCATCATTGTTAGAAGCATGGTACTGTACATACTTCTCCCAGTGGTCCCATCATTGTTAGAAGCATGGTACTGTACACACTTCTCCCAGTGGTCCCATCATTGTTAGAAGCATGGTACTGTACACACTTCTCCCAGTGGTCCCATCATTGTTAGAAGCATGGAACTGTACATACTTCTCCCAGTGGTCCCATCATTGTTGGAAGCATGGTACTGTACACACTTCTCCCAGTGGTCCCATCATTGTTGGAAGCATGGTACTTTACATACTTCTCCCAGTGGTCCCATCATTGTTGGAAGCATGGAACTGTACATACTTCTCCCAGTGATCCCATCATTGTTGGAAGTATGGAACTGTACATACTTCTCCCAGTTGTCCCATCATTGTTGGAAGTATGGAACTGTACACACTTCTCCCAGTGATCCCATTACTGTTGGAAGTTTGGAACTGTACACACTTCTCCCAGTGGTCCCATCATTGTTGGAAGTATGGAACTGTACACACTTCTCCCAGTGGTCCCATCATTGTTGGAAGCATGGAACTGTACACACTTCTCCCAGTGGTCCCATCATTGTTGGAAGCATGGAACTGTACACACTTCTCCCAGTGATCCCATCATTGTTGGAAGTATGGAACTGTACACACTTCTCCCAGTGGTCCCATCATTGTTGGAAGCATGGAACTGTACACACTTCTCCCAGTGGTCCCATCATTGTTGGAAGCATGGTACTGTACACACTTCTCCCAGTGGTCCCATCATTGTTGGAAGTATGGAACTGTACACACTTCTCCCAGTGATCCCATCATTGTTAGAAGTATGGAGCTGTACACACTTCTCTCAGTGGTCCCATCATTGTTGGAAGTATGGAACTGTACACACTTCTCCCAGTGGTACCATCATTGTTGGAAGCATGGAACTGTACATACTTCTCCCAGTGGTCCCATCATTGTTGGAAGTTTGGAACTGTACATACTTCTCCCAGTGATCCCATCATTGTTAGAAGTTTGGAACTGTACATACTTCTCCCAGTGATCCCATCATTGTTGGAAGTTTGGAACTGTACATACTTCTCCCAGTGATCCCATCATTGTTGGAAGCATGGAACTGTACACACTTCTCCCAGTGATCCCATCATTGTTGGAAGTTTGGAACTGTACATACTTCTCCCAGTGATCCCATCATTGTTGGAAGCATGGAACTGTACACACTTCTCCCAGTGATCCCATCATTGTTGGAAGTTTGGAACTGTACATACTTCTCCCAGTGGTCCCATCATTGTTAGAAGCATGGAACTGTACACACTTCTCCCAGTGGTCCCATCATTGTTGGAAGTATGGAACTGTACATACTTCTCTCAGTGGTCCCATCATTGTTAGAAGCATGGTACTGTACATACTTCTCCCAGTGGTCCCATCATTGTTAGAAGCATGGTACTGTACACACTTCTCCCAGTGGTCCCATCATTGTTAGAAGCATGGTACTGTACACACTTCTCCCAGTTGTCCCATCATTGTTAGAAGCATGGAACTGTACATACTTCTCCCAGTGGTCCCATCATTGTTGGAAGCATGGTACTGTACACACTTCTCCCAGTGGTCCCATCATTGTTGGAAGCATGGTACTTTACATACTTCTCCCAGTGGTCCCATCATTGTTGGAAGCATGGAACTGTACATACTTCTCCCAGTGATCCCATCATTGTTGGAAGTATGGAACTGTACATACTTCTCCCAGTTGTCCCATCATTGTTGGAAGTTTGGAACTGTACACACTTCTCCCAGTGATCCCATTACTGTTGGAAGTTTGGAACTGTACACACTTCTCCCAGTGGTCCCATCATTGTTGGAAGTATGGAACTGTACACACTTCTCCCAGTGGTCCCATCATTGTTGGAAGCATGGAACTGTACACACTTCTCCCAGTGGTCCCATCATTGTTGGAAGCATGGAACTGTACACACTTCTCCCAGTGATCCCATCATTGTTGGAAGTATGGAACTGTACACACTTCTCCCAGTGGTCCCATCATTGTTGGAAGCATGGAACTGTACACACTTCTCCCAGTGGTCCCATCATTGTTGGAAGCATGGTACTGTACACACTTCTCCCAGTGGTCCCATCATTGTTGGAAGTATGGAACTGTACACACTTCTCCCAGTGATCCCATCATTGTTAGAAGTATGGAGCTGTACACACTTCTCTCAGTGGTCCCATCATTGTTGGAAGTATGGAACTGTACACACTTCTCCCAGTGGTACCATCATTGTTGGAAGCATGGAACTGTACATACTTCTCCCAGTGGTCCCATCATTGTTGGAAGTTTGGAACTGTACATACTTCTCCCGGTGATCCCATCATTGTTGGAAGTTTGGAACTGTACATACTTCTCCCAGTGATCCCATCATTGTTGGAAGTTTGGAACTGTACATACTTCTCCCAGTGATCCCATCATTGTTGGAAGCATGGAACTGTACATACTTCTCCCAGTGGTCCCATCATTGTTGGAAGCATGGTACTGTACACACTTCTCCCAGTGGTCCCATCATTGTTGGAAGCATGGTACTTTACATACTTCTCCCAATGGTCCCATCATTGTTGGAAGCATGGAACTGTACATACTTCTCCCAGTGATCCCATCATTGTTGGAAGTATGGAACTGTACATACTTCTCCCAGTGATCCCATCATTGTTGGAAGTTTGGAACTGTACATACTTCTCCCAGTGGTCCCATCATTGTTAGAAGCATGGAACTGTACACACTTCTCCCAGTGGTCCCATCATTGTTGGAAGTATGGAACTGTACATACTTCTCCCAGTGGGCCCATCATTGTTGGAAGTTTGGAACTTTACACACTTCACCCAGTGACCCCATCATTGTTGGAAGTTTGGAACTGTACACACTTCACCCAGTGATCCCATCATTGTTGGAAGTATGGAACTGTATACACTTCTCCCAGTGGTCCCATCATTGTTAGAAGCATGGAACTGTACACTTCACCTAGTGGTCCTGATATTGTTGGAAGTATGGAACTGTACACACTTCTACCAGTGATCCCATCATTGTTGGAAGCGTGGTACTGTACACACTTCTCCCAGTGGCCCTGACATTGTTGGAAGTATGGAACTGTACACACTTCTCCCAGTGGTCCCATCATTGTTAGAAGCATGGAACTGTACACACTTCACCTAGTGGTCCTGATATTGTTGGAAGTATGGGACTGTACACAATTCTCCCAGTGACCCCATCATTGTTGGAAGCATCGAACTGTACACACTTCTCCTAGTGACCCCATCGTTGGAAGTATAGAATTGTACACACTTCTCCCAGTGATCCCATTACTGTTGGAAGTATGGAACTGCACACACTTCACCTAGTGGTCCTGATATTGTTGGAAGTATGGAACTGTACATACTTCTCATAGTGACCCCATCATTGTTGGAAGTATGGAACTGTACACACTTCTCACAGTGATCCCATCATTGTTGGAAGTATGGAACTGCACGCACTTCGCCTAGTGGTCCTGATATTGTTGGAAGTATGGAACTGTACACACTTCTCCCAGTGATCCCATAATTGTTGGAAGCATCGAACTGTACACACTTCTCCCAGTGATTCCCATCACCGTTTGATGTATGGAACTGATGTATGGATGCATGAATGGATAAATTGATGTATGGATGCATGAATGGATAGATTGATGTATGGATGCATGAATGGATAGACTGATATATGGATGCATGAATGGATAGACTGATGTATGGATGCATGAATGGATAGACTGATGTATGGATGCATGAATGGATAGACTGATGTATGGATGCATGAATGGATAGACTGATGTATGGATGCATGAATGTATAGACTGATGTATGGATGCATGAATGGATAGACTGATGTATGGATGCATGAATGGATAGACTGATATATGGATGCATGAATGGATAGATTGATGTATGGATGCATGAATGGATAGACTGATAAATAAATGCATGAATGGATAGATTGATGTATGGATGCATGAATGGATAGACTGATAAATGGATGCATGAATGGATAGATTGATGTATGGATGCATGAATGGATAGACTGATAAATGGATGCATGAATGGATAGATTGATGTATGGATGCATGAATGGATAGACTGATATATGGATGCATGAATGGATAGATTAATGTATGGATGCATGAATGGATAGATTAATGTATGGATGCATGAATGGATAGACTGATGTATGGATGCATGAATGGATAGATTGATGTATGGATGCATGAATGGATAGACTGATATATGGATGCATGAATGGACACACTGATGTATGGATATATGAATCAATAAATGTACGACTGTGTGCCACTTCCTGTGTACAACATTTTGTGCACAAGTGTGTTTCACTTTATGTGTACAACTGTGTGCCACTACCTGTGTACCACCCCTTGTGTACACCAACTGTGTACCACTGACTGTGTTTCATTCTGATGATGTCCTCCTCTCTCCCTATGTGAGTGTGTGTTACAGCCACTCCTTGAACTCTTCACTTACTTGCGTGAGATCCTGGACGGCCGGTTTCTATCAATTCCGGTAAAATCTGCCTGAGATGCTTGTTTGATTGCTTTCTTCAGCTCCTCGGCCTTGTCATTGATCAGCTTACACCACCTGAACAAAGATGTCAACTAGATATAACAACACCACATATAACAACAACAGAAATAACAACACCAGATATAACAGCACCATATATAACAACACTAGATATAAAAACACCAAATATAACAACATCAGATATAACAACACAAAATATAACAACATCAGATATAACAACACCAGATATAACAACATCAGATATAACAACACCAGATATAACAACATCAGATATAACAACACCAGATATAACAACATCAGATATAACAACACTAGATATAACAACAACACCAGATATAACAACACCAGATATAACAACACCAGATATAACAACATCAGATATAACAACATCAGATATAACAACACCAGATATAACAACACCAGATATAACAACACCAGATATAACAACAACATCAGATATAACAACACCAGATATAACAACATCAGATATAACAACACCAGATATAACAACATCAGATATAACAACACCAGATATAACAACATCAGATATAACAACACCAGATATAACAACAACACCAGATATAACAACACCAGATATAACAACACCAGATATAACAACATCAGATATAACAACATCAGATATAACAACACCAGATATAACAACACCAGATATAACAACATCAGATATAACAACACCAGATATAACAACAACACCAGATATAACAACACCAGATATAACAACAACACCAGATATAACAACATCAGATATAACAACACCAGATATAACAACATCAGATATAACAACACCAGATATAACAACAACATCAGATATAACAACACCAGATATAACAACATCAGATATAACAACACCAGATATAACAACATCATATATAACAACACCAGATATAACAACACCAGATATAACAACACCAGATATAACAACATCAGATATAACAACACCAGATACAACAACACCAGATATAACAACATCAGATATAACAACACCAGATATAACAACATCAGATATAACAACATCAGATATAACAACACCAGATATAACAACAACACCAGATATAACAACATCAGATATAACAAAACCAGATATAACAACATCAGATATAACAACACCAGATATAACAACATCAGATATAACAACACCATATACAACAACATCAGATATAACAACACCACATATAACAACACCAGATATAACAACACCAGATATAACAACACCAGATATAACAAAACCAGATATAACAATATCAGATATAACACTAGAAATAACAACAACAGATACAACATCAGATATAACATCAGATATAACACCAGATATAACAACAACAGATATAACAACACCAGATATAACAACAACACCAGATATAACAACAACACCAGATATAACAACACCAGATATAACAACAACACCAGATATAACAACAACACCAGATATAACAACACCAGATATAACAACAACACCAGATATAACAACACTAGATATAACAACACCAGATATAACAACACCAGATATAACATCAGATATAACATCAGATATAACATCAGATATAACAACACTAGATATAACAACACCAGATATAACAACACCAGATATAACAACACTAGATATAACAACAACACCAGATATAACAACACCAGATATAACAACATTAGATATAACAACATTAGATATAACAACAAAACCAGATATAACAACAACACCAAATATAACAACAACACCAGATATAACAACACTAGATATAACAACACTAGATATAACAAAGACACCATATATAACAACACTAGATATAACAACACCAGATATAACAACATTAGATATAACAACAACACCAGATATACCAACACCAGATATAACAACACCAGATATAACAACACCAGATATAACAACAACACCAAATATAACAACATCAGATATAACAACACCAGATATAACGACACTAGATATCACAACACCAGATATAACAACATCAGATATAACACCAGATATAACAACATTAGATATAACAACAACACCAGATATAACAACACTAGATATAACAACACCAGATATAACAACAACACCAGATATAACAACACTAGATATAACAACACCAGATATAACAACATTAGATATAACAACAACACCAGATATACCAACACCAGATATAACAACAACACCAGATATAATAACAACACCAGATATAACAACATCAGATATAACAACACTAGATATAACAACACCAGATATAATGACACTAGATATCACAACATCAGATATAACAACATCAGATATAACAACACTAGATATAACAACACCAGATATAACAACAACACCAGATATAACAACACCACCAGATATAACAACAACACCAGATATAACAACATCAGATATAACAACACTAGATATAACAACATCAGATATAACAACATCAGATATAACAACATCAGATATAACAACATCAGATATAACAACATCAGATATAACAACACTAGATATAACAACACTAGATATCACAACATCAGATATAACAACATCAGATATAACAACACTAGATATAACAACACCAGATATAACAACACTAGATATAACAACACCACCAGATATAAGAACACCAGATATAACAACAACACCAGATATAACAACATCAGATATAACAACAACACCAGATATAACAACATCAGATATAACAACAACACCAGATATAACAACATCAGATATAACAACAACACCAGATATAACAACATCAGATATAACAACACCATCAGATATAACAACAACACCAGATATAACAACATCAGATATAACAACAACAACAGATATAAAACATCAGAATAACATAACAACATCAGATATAACAACAACAATAGATTAAACAACAACACCAGATATAAACATCAGATATAACAACAAACAACAGATAAAAACACCAAAATTATAACACAAAACACCGATATAACAACATCAGATATAAACAAAAACACCAGATCTAAACAAACCATATATAACAACATCAGATATAACAACATCAGATATAAACAACATAGATATACAACACCACCAGATTATAACAAACATCAGATAGACAACATCAGGATATTGACAACAAACACTAGATCTAACAAACAACACAGATTATAACAACACTAGATATACAACACCAGATATAACAACATAGATATAAAAAACTAGATATTAAAACAACATCAGATATAACAACATCAGATACTAACAACACCAGATATAAACAACACTAGATATAACAACACCAGATTAGAACAACATCAGATATACAACATAAGATATAACAACATCAGATCTAACAACACCAGATATAACAACACTAGAGCTAACAACACCAGAATAATAACAACATCAGTTAACACAACACCAGATCTAACAACATCAGCTCTAAAAACAACACCAGATATAACAACAGCAGCTATAACAAACACCAGATATCACAACACTAGATATAAACAACATCAGAATAAAACACCAGATATAACAACACTAGATTATAACAACATCAGACTATAACAACATCAGATAATAACAACTCAGATAGAACAACACCCGATATAACAACAACACAGATATAACAAACTATCAGTATAACAACAACACCAGATATAACAACACCAGAATAAACAACAACACCAGATATAACAAAATCAGATATAACAACAACACCAGATATAACAACATCAGTATAACAACAACCAGAGTATACAACATCAGATATAACAAACACCACCAAGAATATAACAACATCAGAATAACAACAACATCAGATATACAACAACACCAAGATATAACAACAACATAGATATAACAACAACACCAGATATAACATCAGATATAACAACAACACCAGATATAACAACACCAAATATAACAACAACACCAAATATAACAACAACACCAGATATAACAACAACACCAGATATAACAAAATCAGAGAAACAACATCAGATATATAACAACACTAGAATATAACAACACCAGATTAACAACATCAGATATAACCACAAAACAGATAATAACCAACATCAGATTATAAACAACACCAGATATAACAACAAAACCCCATGATAGAAAACATCAGATATAACAAAAACACCAGATATAACAACATCAGATGATAACAACATCAGATATACAAACACCAGAATAACAACAAACACAGATATAACAACAACTCAGATATAACAACATCAGATATAACAACATCAGATTATAACAACAATCAGATATAACAACAACACCAGATATAACAACACCAGATATAACAACAACACCAGATATAACAACATCAGATATAACAACATCAGATATAACAACATCAGATATAACAACAACACCAGATATAACAACACCATATACAACAACACTAGATATAACAACACCAGATATAACAATACTAGATATAACAACATTAAATATTCATTCATTGGCACCTTCCCGTCTTGAAAGATGGTAGTTTGTTACATTGTGCAAATTAACAACTGCAGACACTTAGCTGAGAGACAGATTCACAACTGCAGACAGTGAATGGTAGCTGACAGATAGATTCACAGTTGCAGACACTAGCTAGAGAAAATTCCAATGCAGACACTAGCTGAGAGGACCAGATCACAACGCAGACACTTAGCTGAGAGACAGATTCACAACTGCAGACACTTAGCTGAGAGACAGATTCACAACTGCAGACACTTAGCTGAGAGACAGATTCACAACTGCAGACACTTAACTGAGAGACAGATTCACAACTGCAGACACTTAGCTGAGAGACAGATTCACAACTGCAGACACTTAACTGAGAGACAGATTCACAACTGCAGACACTGAGAGAGTGGGATCACAAGTCTAGTCTTACTTCAGTCTCAGTTCTGATGAGGCAGCTGTGAACTCGTACATCTGTGCCCTGGACTCTGAGATGTTCACACAAAGAATGACTGCTTCTCTACAATGACAAGATGCATAATATCAGAAACAGAAATATACACACATATAGATATATATGTCACCACCAAGTACCTTGCCAAATGGTGTTTGCCATCATGCTTCCCCACATCTTGCCATCAATGGCATGCATCAGCTCATACTCTTCCATTCTTCAGTGCCACGACTCAAAACTGCCAAAGAATGCCCTCGCGCTGTCTTCCTTTATCTTTTTTTTACAAATCTTTCCAGTTGTCACAACACGTTCCAGTTTACATCTTCTCATAAACAGCCCAACAACAACAACAACAACAACAACAACAACAACAATTATGACTGCCATTTTCTGATATGTATGGTAAGTTGTCTCTGTGTCTGAGCCTCTGTCCAAATGTGAGTGTCACTGTTGACTGTCTAAATGTGAGTGTCACTGTTGACTGTCTAAATGTTGAGTGTCACTGTTGACTGTCTAAGGGAGTATTGGCATTTTGTGGAAGCCACAACATTGCAGTGGTTGCTATGGTCCCATTTGTTCTTTGATCTCTGTGGACACACATGCAGTGTGTGCTGGTCCTATTCTGTTCTTGATCTCTGTGACACAACATGCAGTGTTTGCTGGTCCTATTCTGTTCTTGATCTCTGTGACACAACATGCAGTGTTTGCTGGTCCTATTCTGTTCTTGATCTCTGTGACACAACATGCAGTGTTTACTGGTCCTATTCTGTTCTTGATCTCTGTGACACAACTTCCCGCTGCTGTTGTCCACATGCCTAGATCATAACATTTCTGCACTTGTCCTAAACAAACATGTGTGTATGCCAGTGTCCAAATCAAACATGTGCGTGTGTGTGTATGTGTGTGTGTGCATGCACACATATGGGTGCACATGTGTGTGCGTGTGCACGTGCGTGCATGTGTTTGTGTTTATATGAGTGAGATATATACACATATGAGTGAGATATACACGTGAGTGAGATAAATATACACGTGAGTGAGATAAATACACACGTGAGTGAGATATATATACACATGTGAGTGAGATATATCCTCATGTTAGTGAGATATATCCACATGTTAGTGAGATATATCCACATGTGAGTGAGATATATACACATGTGAGTGAGATATATACACATGTGAGTGAGATATATCCGCATGTTAGTGAGATATATCCACATGTTAGTGAGATATATCCACATGTTAGTGAGATATATACACATGTGAGTGAGATATATACACATAGGAGTGTGATCCAGTGACAATGTCATACAAGCCCAGTGCCATGGTGCCCAGCACCTGCCTATATGTACTCAGCTTCTCTGAGAGAGAAGAAGATGAGCAATGTGCATGCTTATATTTCCAAGGGCCAGCTGGTTATGCCAGCCTCTACTGCCCTCGGTCATGTCCACCCCTGCTGGTGACATACTGGATCTGTGTAAGTATGATGGCGTATCTATGTGGATCTGTGTAAGTATGATGGCGTATCTATGTGGATCTGTGTAAGTATGATGGCGTATCTATGTGGATCTGTGTACGTAAGAGGACATATCTATTTGGGTGTGTGTGTTGCACAAAGACACTAATTATGACCAAACTGGCACTAAAAACATCACAAAAATGGTAAAATGCAAGATTAAACCAGAATTTAGTGATGCACAGTGTGGATGTGTAGAAGGTAAGGGCACAAGCAAAATAATATATACATTGTCAGAGAATTATTACAATTAGCCATATATATACATTGTCAGAGAATTATTACAATTAGCCATATATATACATTGTCGGAGAATTATTACAATTAGTCATATATATACATTGTCAGAGAATTATTACCAAATTAGGCAATAATATACATGGTCAGAGAAAGAGAATTATTACAATTAGTCATCTATATATACATTGTCAGAGAATTATTACAATTAGCCATATATATACATTGTCAGAGAATTATTACAATTAGTCATATATATACATTGTCAGAGAATTATTACAATTAGCCATATATATACATTGTCAGAGAATTATTACAATGTAGTCATAGATATACATGTCAGAGAATTATTAACAATAGCCATATATTATACATGTCGAGAAATTATTACAATTAGTCATATATATATATATTGTCAGAGAATTATTACAATTAGCCATATATATACATTGTCAGAGAATTATTACAATTAGTCATATATATACATTGTCAGAGAATTATTACAATTAGCCATATATATATACATTGTCAGAGAATTATTACAATTAGCCATATATATACATTGTCAGAGAATTATTACAATTACCATATTACATGGCAGAGAATATACAATTAGTCATATATATACATTGTCAGAGAATTATTACAATTAGCCATATATATACATTGTCAGAGAATTATTACAATTAGTCATATATATACATTGTCAGAGAATTATTACAATTAGCCATATATATATACATTGTCAGAGAATTATTACATTTAGTCATTATACGACATTGTCAGAGAATTATACAAGTAGCCATATATCTATACATTGTCATGAGAATATCTCAATTAGGCCATAATATTAATTTGTCAGAGCATTATTACAAATTAGAATATATATACATTGTCAGAGAATTATTACAATTGCCATATATATATACATTGTCAGATAATTATTACAATTAGCCATATATATACATTGTCAGAGAATTATTACAATTAGTCATATATATATACTTGTCAGAGAATTATTACAATTAGCCATATAAGAAATTAGAAAAGCTGTTGACAGAGTGAAATAAAGAAAGCTAAATAAATTGCTGGATTGTTTAAACATTTCAGAAACAGATATCAGAACAACGAAGAACATATATTGGCAGCACACAACAGACAATGATGTAGAAATATGTCTGTGCATATAGAAAGGTGTCAGAAATATGTCTGTGCATATAGAAAGGTGTCAGAAATATGTCTGTGCATACAGAAAGGTGTCAGGAATTTGTCTGTGCATACAGAAAGGTGTAAAAAAATATGTCAGTGCACACAGAAAGGTGTCAGAAATATGTCAGCGTATACAGAAAGGTGTCAGAAATATGTCCGGCATACAGAAATATGTGAGTGTATACAGAAAGGTTTTAGAAATATGTGAGTGTATACAGAAAGGTGTCAGAAATATGTCAGCGTATACAGAAAGGTGTCAGAAATATGTGAGTGCATACAGAAATATGTCAGAAATATGTGAGTGTATACAGAAAGGTTTCAGAAATATGTGAGTGTATACAGAAAGGTGTCAGTGTATACAGAAAAGTGTCAGAAATATGTCAGTGCATACAGAAATATGTCAGAAATATGTGAGTGTATACAGAAAGGTTTCAGAAATATGTGAGTGTATACAGAAAGGTGTCAGAAATATGTCAGCGTATACAGAAAGGTGTCAGAAATATGTCCGGCATACAGAAATATGTCAGAAATATGTGAGTGTATACAGAAAGGTTTTAGAAATATGTGAGTGTATACAAAAAGGTGTCAGAAATATGTCAGTGCATACAGAAATATGTCAGTGCATACAGAAAGGTGTCAGAAATATGTTCGTGCATACAGAAAGAGCATTTCAGGTGGACTTCCAGTTTCAAGATGGCGACGGACGTTTTTTCAACATGGCGGAAGAACGTGTTTTTTCCGAGCGGTCAGCAGTCAACATAACGAAGCGGCGTGGTAGCCGCGCAGGGACAAAGAAGCAAGGTAAGCGCGGTGGTTTGAGACGTTTTAGACTCAAGTGTCACCGTCTAGGACTCAGGAACATCCGTATTCTATATTGGAACTGTGCCAGTGTAAAACAACGGGGCTCTATTTTAGAAACCCTAGTTTACAGGAACGACATTGTAGCACTCCAGGAGACGAGACTGGGCGATCAGCTACTCCGAATTGCCGGCTTCAAATGTTTCTACAACAGACGACATCTGGGAACGGCGATTCTCGTTCGCGACAGCATGGTGGCGTCAGAGCTAGACATGTCCAGTTGGGACAGTGACGATATACAAATACAGGCGTTGAGAGTTCATTCCAGTATACCATTCGTGTTGGTTAATTTTTATGCCCGCAATGCGAGTATGGACGCCCAGAAGTGGCAGTGCTTAAGTGGCATATTAGGCCACGAGAGAAATGTTATTTTCTGTGGTGACTTCAACGCTAAAGGCAGATCATGGGGAAACACTTCCTCCAATACACAAGGGGAGGAGCTAGAGACTGCACTGGAAACCATCGACCTGGTTTGTATCAACAGTGGCTGTGTTACCAGGACAGCAAGCCGTCCAGGCGATGAGGACAGTGCTATTGATCTGGCGCTAGTGTCACCTTCACTCACTACAGTGTGTAGATGGGGTGTCCTAGGACACCATGGCAGCGACCACCACCCTTGCAGCATATTGGTGGAGAAAGGCAGAACCAGGCAGCACAAGCTAAAGGTAAAGACGTTCCAGTATGACAGTACAGGGCAAGAAGTGGTGAGTAAAATAAGACGTGACAAGCGCAGAACGTTTCAGGGCAGGAAAAAAAGCTGGGAGCAGCCACCGTGGTGGAGTTTCGAGGTGGAGAAGGCTTGGGTGGATAAGCGTAGTGGTGTAAGGAGATGGCAAAATGCCAAGAAGAACAGAGCTGGTCATCCTAGTCCCTGCTTGCACTTAGAAAGAGAGATGCACACAAAAGTAAGCTATTTCAAAAAACTGGTCAAGGTGGTTAAAAGCGAAAAATGGGCAGAGGTGTGTCAAAGAGTAAGCACAGACAAGTCACTGAAATTGTTCTGGCGACTACATAAAAGCATGAGTGGTGTAGTCAAGAATAAGAGCATTTCAGACTTCCAAGGTGCTGACCTCACCTGGCAGAGGACTGACGAGGACAAGGGCAAAGCCCTCTTTGAACGCTACATTGAGCAGGGCAACCAGACAGACATGGGAGGCCGAAATCTGGCCAAGGAGGTCACCTCAGACAGATGCAAGGCCCAGAACACTTCGGAGGAAGACACAGTGACAGTGAAAGAAATCAAGGCTGTGCTTCGACGATCAAATAACAGTGCTCCAGGTCCTGATGGCATAAGATACAACGACATAAATAGGTGTACCGACAATGAGCTAGAGAAACTAGCAGACATGTACAACAACAGTATAGGGAGTGCTAGCATCAAGGAGGAATGGTTACACAGCTATCTGATTCCCTTGCCGAAGCCTGACAAAGACCACAAAAAAATTCAGGGATATCGAATTATAACCATGCAGAATACAATAGGCAAGCTGCTGGAGAAGGTAATTGCCAGGAAAATATCAAGCCAACTAGAGAGGCAAGGTGTTTTCCCACCTACCCTGGGTGGGTACCGTCCAAAAAGAGAAACCTGGACCAATGCAGCAGTCTTTGCCCATGATGTCTATGAAGGTTTCCACTCAGGCACTGAAACCGTTGCTGCAGCGATTGATCTTGAGGACGCATACAACAGAGTACCACTGGATTTTTTAATGTTTCAGCTTCTTGAACTAAACGTAAGTCCATTCCTCCTTAGTTGGATCGCTGCAGCCCTCTACCAACGGAAAGTAGTTTTTAGATGTGGCAGTTGGACTTCGGAACCAACAACAATATATCCTGGCCTACCACAGGGATCACCATTATCTCCGGTACTGTTCAACGCCTACACAGTGAGAATCACCAGTGAGCAGATCACTGGACCTGGCAGGACATTGTCGTATGCCGATGATGTTTTAGTGTATCGTCAGGGTAAGGATAGAGAGGAGGTTGCTGTGGAACTACAAACCGAACTCAATCGCATAAGTACTTGGTGTGATGAAGCTGGGGCAATGGTCAACCCAACAAAGGCAACAGTGACTTGGTTCTCGTTGAATAATCATATTGTCAACAACCCAACACCAACTGTAATGCTGTGTTCAGAGACGGTGGAAAGAACGCAGGCAATGAATTACCTGGGGATACGGTTTGATCGAAGCCTTGCTTATAATGTGCACATAGACCAGGTGATAACAAAGGCCAAGCGGGGTTTGGCAGCGATGCGGGTGATGGCGGCAGCAAACTGTGAGCAGCGCCATCTATGTCTTCTGTACGAGGGGCTGGTCATGTCTGTTTTGGAGTATGCAATGGCAATCCTGACTCTCAGCCATAAGCAGATAGAAAGGATGGAAAGGATACAGAATGAAGCTATGCGCATTATTCTTGGATGTACAAGAGATACAGCATGCAGGGCGATGCGCTACCTTCTTGATTTTCCAACCATTGAAGAGAGAATACAAGTTTGCAGGGCACGCGCCTACCTCAGAATTAACGCAAACACACAACATCCACTGCATAGTGAAATTAGGAAGGTGAAGGGCAGCAGGTTAAAAAGAGGACGGTCGTGGATGGGTCAAGCCGAAGACATTCTTCAACAGGTGTGTTCACTTGAGGACTTAGAACCTGGCGAGGAGTGGGTGCAAGTGCCAACAGACTTCTGCACATCCTTTTCAGTTTGCATCCAACTAGATAGAAAATGCAGACAAGAAAATCCGGCTGCTGTTGAGGCTGAAGTACAAGCGTTGATTTTCGAGAATTCGCTAGACGGTGACGCGGTCATCTACACAGATGGGTCGGTCGTCCGACATGTGAGAAGCTCATGGGCCTTTACAGCTCGGGCCGGAGGGAGAATTGTGAAGGAGGACTCTGGTGCTTTCACTGAAACCACAAGTAGCCTGACCATGGAAGTCATGGCAGTAAGTAAAGCAATAACATGGCTCGAGACACAGACATTCACTAGGGCTTGTTTCCTTAGCGACTCAATGAACATGATCAAGAGGATAGAGGAGGGGTCGATCCGAAGAGAATGGCTGCTGCCTCTGAAGCGGTCTCGGCTGGCAAAGATTAGTTTCATCTTCGTGCCAGGTCATGCGGGAGTACAAGGAAATGAGCGGGCTGACAAGCTCGCAGGTGAGGCTACTGTGGAGGGCGGACGCGCCATGGACCAGGCTGACATTCTGAATGCTCTACGAGAAGTGAGACTTTTGCGAGAACCAAGTGATGACTGTGAATCTACAACAATGGCCAGACTGCAGGAGCAGCAAATTAAAAGAGGGGTGGCCAAACAAGAACACTACGCAGGAAGCCAAAGAAGATTGATAAACCAACACAGAACTGGCGTCGTTAGCCACTACACGCTGCGGGATTTGCTGAGGAGGGGATCCGAGCACTTATGGATTGAATGGTTCGATGTGCAACGAGGATGATCTGTCAACTAACTAACTATACAGAAAGGTGTCAGACATATGATGGTGCACACAGAGGTGTCAGAAAAGGATGTGCTTCTTCACTAGATTTGCGTTTGAAAACAATGATCATACAGTGAATGTACACACAGAAGCTACAAGCAATAGTTGTACGATTTATGGCCTGGCATATGTCACTGCATCTGGTCGGGTGCAGACTGTAGAGTTATATATATAAGAGAAGATAAAGAACCAACATACCTGTTGAAATACCTGGAGAAAACATTAAAAAAAGCAGTAGCAAAAGCCAGAAGGAAAATAGCCATCCTGAGAAAGCTGAGTGGAACCACATGGGGAGCCAGTGGGAAAATACTTAGCAAAGTTTATCAACAGAGCATACGACCACACTTGGAATACGGGTCAACTGCGTGGTGTTCGGCATAAAAAACCACACTACAAGAGCTGGACAAGGTGCAAAATCAAGCTCTTAGAGTCATCACAGGAGGGATGCGATAAACCCCTATAGTAGCAATGGAGAAAATGGGGACGACACAAGCACTGAGAGAACGCAGAGATACAAAAACACTAATACAAGCAGAAAAGTTCCTCAGCTTGCCAGGCCACCCTATGAAGAACCGATTTGAAAACTTAGCTATGGGGCGGTTGAAAAGAAGTAGTTTTATCCACCAGGATAAACGACTCGGCAGAGAAACCACCGATCTTCCCATAGTTGGTATCCCCCTGACAACTATTCCAGAGCGAACCCCATGGAAAGATGAGCATAGACTATCGCTTCAAATCCAGACAAAAGTGAGAGGAATATTTGACAAGGAAGAACAGAACAGTGTACAGCACAGAACAGCCACTCTCAGCTTCCTTGATGATGAATACCCACAGGATCTCTGGATCCGAGTCTACACAGATGGGTCAGCACAAAATGCTGTTTGAAATGGTGGAGTGGGAGTGTACATAGAATACCCAAATAATACTAGGGACACGGCCAGAGTTCCAACAGGAAAGTACTGCCATAACTATGATGCTGAAATTGAGGCAATCAAGATAGCAACAGAGAAATTACAAAATACCAGCCATGGTACACAACCTGTGGTGCTATTGACAGATGCAAAATCAGTAATAGAGGTGCTCCTGACTTGGAAATTGCCATTTCTAAGGACACTACTTTCTGAACTTAGCAGTCAGCATAAGGTCACCATACAGTGGATACCATCCCATTGTGGAGTACCTGGAAACGACAGAGCTGATCGATTGGCTAAGGAAGGTGCAAAAGAAGAACAACCTGATGTGCCCATTACATAATACCAAAACAAAAGTATGATCAAATCAGTCAGAAGGCCACTAAACCCTATTCAAGACGACTGCCACGTTATGGACAGACCAGAACAGGTCATTATTCTGCGCCTCAGAACAGGACACAATATATTACGCAACCGCATGTATACAAGATTCAAGATTGGTTGACTCAGCCATGTGCACGTGTGGTTTGGCATCGCAGACAGCAGAGCATATACTCCAAGACTGCCCAAACAACAACATATCCAGGCGAACATTCTGGCATAGAGAGAAAACAGTGGAAGATAAACTCTATGGACCGCTGAGTGAACTAAAAAAGACTGTTAGATTCATACAAGAGACAACATTGCAGTTACAGACATATTTCAGGCGAACGAAAGAAGAAGAAGAAGAAGAAGAAGAAGAAGAAGAAGAAGAAGAAGAAGAAGAAGAAGAAGAAGAGGAAGAAGAAGAAGAAGAATGCACGCACGCATGCATGCGTGCATGTGCGCGCGCACACACACACACACACACACACAAATATATATATATATATATATATAATATATACATATTCAAGAGACCTACACAGATGTCACCGAAGAACTAGAACCAGACATACTAAAAGAAGAAATTGTAGAAGCCATCAGATTAGCCCCATTGAACAAATCACCGGGGCAGGATGAAATATCAAATGAACTAATTAAAGCGGCAAGAGAAGTAGGAACAGCTTGGCTACATAGACTATTCAATCATGATCATGTTTGGGTAGAACAACAGACACCACGAGACTGGGGAAATGCCATAATTATCCCAATTTGTAAAAACAAAGACAGCAAAAGAGGCTGCACACAATACAGAGTCATTTCACTGTTGAGTCATACTGGGAAAATATTTTGCAAACTTCTTGAAAAAAGATTACAAACTACTTTAGAACCCCAGCTAAGCGAAACACAACTTGGATTTAGGAAAAACAAAGGATGCACAGATGCCATTTTTGCTTTCAGAAAACTTATAGAAAAATCAATCAAATTCAATGAAACACTCTACTTAGCCTTTGTCGACCAAGAAAAGGCATTCGATAGAGTAGATAGAAACAAGCTGTGGGAAATCCTTGAACAATATGGAGTGAGTACACATCTAACAAACCTATGTAGAAGTTTATACAACAACAGTGAATGCATAGTGAGAGCAACTGGAGGACACTCAGAACCCTTCACCATAAGATCTGGAGTACGACAAGGTTGTGTCCTGTTCCCTCTCTTGTTCATAACATATATAGACAACATATGTAAAGAGACCAGCCAAGCAGAGACAGCAAGAATACCGCATGACGAGAACACAGAAGAGGAACCATCTGCAGATCTAACCATTAGAGAACTCCTGTTTGCGGACGATCAAGCACTAATAGCAAAATCAGAAGCTGAATTACAAGACCACATGAATAGTCTAAACAAAATGTGTAGAGAACATAACATGAAAATTAGCACAAGCAAAACAGAGGTAATGACTGTAACTAAAGAAGAACAAACTACAACAATTGACCTAAACGAACATCCCTTGAAACAAGTAAAGAGTTTCAAGTACCTAGGAAGTATAATATCATCAAATGGCAGATCAGAAGATGAGATTGAAAACAGGTGCAATAAGGCAAATCAACTCAATGGACAAATGGCACCAATACTAAAGAACAAACATGTATCAATAACTACTAAGAAAGCACTTTACAACACAATCTTCCTACCAATTCTATGCTACCAATGCCAAACCTGAACAATGACAGAAAAAGAGAAAAGAAAAATCACAACAACAGAAATATATATATGATGTGAAGTGAATAAATGAATGATATTTTGGCTGAAATACTTCACAGACACAGTCACTGCTATTGTCAGTAATTTAGTAACCTAACAAATATCAGTATGGGCGGACAAAAGAGTTAGTCATCGTATGGGCGGACAAAAGAGTTAGTCATCAGAAATCACTGTGCAGTCCAAAGATCCAAGCTCGGCAATCTCTCAACATCTGACAAATTGTGGCCATAAAGTTAACAAATAAACGGCACTTTGTATATTGCACTTGACAAACAATAAATGATTGCTCAAATGTACCAAGCCTTTAGCAATTAGGCAGTTACAACCAATGTTTTGCACACACAAAGACTTCATTTGAAATCTGAGATTACTGTGGGATAACAAATACTCCACAACTGAACAATATCAGTCAATGTAGTCATGATACAGTCAGTGCGTGCTGAGACTGCCAGTGATCACGGTTGGTGGATATAATATCAACTAACTATGGTGTGCTATCACAGTGTGGCTTCCGATGATGGCATGCTGACAGGGGATCTGCAGAAGTGCGGTGATTCACATACTTGCACCATTTTACAAGATCTTTACTTTTACTGTATTATGTTGTGCTGATGATAGCAACAAATCAGAAGGAACTAAAGAAATTAACAAGTACTGTGGTTATTGGGAGGAAGGGGGGATGGGGGGGGGGGGGGTGTCCGTTGAATAATCAGATGAGTTAAGTAATGATAATATCACAGTGCCAGTTTCTCCTCTAATATTTAATTATGTGGCTGACCCCCATATTACAGTAACAGTTCCTGCTCTAGTGTTTAATTATATGGCTGATCACCACATTACAAAACATAGCCATCATATCTTCATGATCAGATTTGAAACTCAATGGTGGAGATCTAGGAACCGATCTTTAAATATGCAGCAATGAGGGGCACAGTCAATATAAAGACAAAGAATGTGAAGAACGTGCCAATGCTCATGAGATAAACAAGTTAGAAATTGAATCTGAGAACAAAGCAAAAGAACCAACAACTGCAATTAAAGATGAAGAAATAGAAGCTGACATTGAAAAAGAATGAACTGCCATGCAATTGAAATCATTTGACATCAAAGCAACTACAGATGCAAACAGAGATTGATGCTAATATGAAGAAGATACAGTTAAAAGTTATGAAACTGAAGGATAAATGGAAATGTACCAAGGTATTGTCAGAAATGTCTGTTCCACGGCCTCCATCTCTGCATGGGAAAACAATAATCATGGCAGCCTGATGTAGTCCCTGAAGAACTGTGGCACATTTTTCACTTTAAATAGTTTGCTTTAGAACCATCACAAGCGTTGAAATTATCATTGAGTATCTGAGAAATTACTACGAATATCTCAAAGGCAGAGTCGTCTAGCACTTTTTGTTAGATGATGAAGACTACAAAACAAAGTATACAAATTCCAACCAAACCTTCCTTGATGATGTCTATGATAAGTGGCTAAAATCTGCCAACATTAATTCTGTTGATTTTCTAAAAGATTATTCTATTGTCATGATATTTCATTTTGACTTCATTACCTAATAAGTACATTTTTCAACAGGACAATAAAAGTGCTCTATTTCAGAGGTGGGATAGAAAGGAGATGCTTACTATAATGCCCACAGAGATGTCATTATCATCTCATTAAAACAAATAAGATGTTGATTGCATGGTGGCTGCCAACCCCATTAAAAAAACAACAACATACACATCTTCATACAGAAAGTGTATCACAACACTAACAAACAAGCATGATCGCCATCAATGCAAGGTTAGTTCAGTACATGTAAACAAACACACAGAGAATATGAAATGTCTGATGAAAAATCCTGAATACACAATGTACATGAAAATTACGCAAATATACACAGGATAAGTTGAGATATATGACTGGCACTTTGCCATCTTAACAGACGATAGTTTGTAAAATGGAGTTATACCTCTCCATAACACAAAGCCTGGACTAAATTTAGAGACTAAATGTTGCCCATGCAGCATGATCCCTCTCTCAGCCTGCCTAGTTTACTCCAGAGGAAAGGTAACACCAATACGTTTGGATAAGACAAACTGCAGAAGTTGCCGAATCAACAAAGTAATACTGCAACTGTCCCCTGTCAGATTTTCCATCCTAGCCCAGTTGCCGACCAAGGCTAAGGGCCTGGTCTGCCCTGTCATGACATTTAGTCTTTATGTCACATTTCCTCGCATTAGGGTAAGGCTTGTACCCTCCCAATTGCACTAAGTTGAGATATAAAGCAATTGTAAAATGTTATATTTTGTCACACACATATATTATTTAGGGAGGAAAAAAATTGAGGCAAGCAAACATAACTATGTCCTGGAGTGCTTGAACCAGTGATTGAGGCAAGCAGACACAAGTAGGTCCTGGAGTGAACGAACCAGTGATTGAGGCAAGCAAACACAAGTAGGTCCTGGAGTGAACGAACCAGTGATTGAGGCAAGCAAAAACAACAGCAACTATGTCCTGGAGTGAATAAACAAGTGATTGAAGCAAACACAACTATGTCCTGCAGTGAATGAACCAGTGATTGAGGCAAGCAAACACAACTGTGTCCTGTAGTGAATGAACCAGTGACTGAGGCAAGCAAACACAACTATGTCCTGGAGTGAATGAACCAATGATTGAGGCAAGCAAACACAACTGTGTCCTGGAGTGAATGAACCAGTGACTGAGGCAAGCCAACACAACTGTGTCCTTGAGTGAATGAACCAGTGATTGAGGCAAGCAAACACAACCATGTCCTGGAGTGAATGAACCAGTGATTAAGGCAAGCAAACATAACTATGTCCTTGAGTGAATGAACCAGTGATTGAGGCAAGCAAACACAACCATGTCCTGGAGTGAATGAACCAGTGATTCAGACAAGCAGACACAACTATGTCCTGGAGTGAATGAACCAGTGACTGAGACAAGCCAACATAACTATGTCCTGGAGTGAATGAACCAGTGACTGAGGCAAGCAAACACAACTGTGTCCTAGATGCTGTGATGTCGGTTCCTAAATCAATCAATCAATCAACTGTGTCCTAGAGTGAATGAACCAGTGATTGAGGCAAGCAAACACAACTGTGTCCTGGAGTGAATGAACCAGTGATTGAAGCAAGCAAATATAACTATATCCAGGAGTGAATGAACCAGTGATTGAGGCAAGCTAACACAACTATGTCCAGGAGTGAATGAACCAGTGATTGAGGCAAGCCAACACAGCAGCAACTATGTCCTGGAGTGAATGAACCAGTGATTCAGGCAAGCAAACACAACTATGTCCTGGAGTGAATGAACCAGTGATTGAGGCAAGCAAACACAACTATGTCCTGGAGTGAATGAACCAGTGATTGAGGCAAGCGAACACAACTGTGTCTCGAAGTGAATGAACCGATGATTGAGAAAAGCCAACACAGCAGCAACTATGTCCTGGAGTGAATGAACCAGGGATTGAAGCAAGCATACATAACTATGTCCTGGAGTGAATGAACCAGTGATTAAGGCAAGCAAACACAACTATGTCCTGGAGTGAATGAACCAGTGATTGAGGCAAGCAAACACAACTATGTCCTGGAGTGAATGAACCAGTGATTGAGACAAGCAAACACAACTATGTCCTGGAGTGAATGAACCAGTGATTGAGGCAAGCAAACACAACAGCAACAATGTCCTGGAGTGAATGAACCAGTGATTGAGGCAAGCAAACACAACTATGTCCTGGAGTGAATGAACCAGTGATTGAGGCAAGCAAACACAACTATGTCCTGGAGTGAATGAACCAGTGATTGAGGCAAGCAAACACAACTATGTCCTGGAGTGAATGAACCAGTGATTGAGACAAGCAAACACAACTATGTCTTGGAGTGAATGAACCAGTGATTGAAGAAAGCAAACATAACTGTGTCCTGGAGTGAATGAACCAGGGATTGAGGCAAGCAAACACAACTATGTCCTTGAGTGAATGAACCAGTGATTGAGGCAAGCAAACACAACTATGTCCTGGAGTGAATGAACCAGTGATTGAGGCAAGCAAACACAACTATGTCCTGGAGTGAATGAACCAGTGATTGAGGCAAGCAAACACAACTATGTCCTGGAGTGAATGAACCAGTGATTGAGGCAAGCAAACACAACAGCAACTATGTCCTGGAGTGAATGAACCAGTGATTGAGGCATCGCAAACACAACTAGTCCTGAGTGAATGCACAGTGATTGAGGCAAGCAAACACAACTATGTCCTGGAGTGAATGAACCAGTGATTGAGGCAAGCAAACACAACTATGTCCTGGACGGTGAATGAACCAGTGATTTGAAGGAAAGCAAACATAACTGTGTCCTGGAGTGAATGAACCAGGGATTGAGCAAGCAAACACAACTATGTCCTGGAGTGAATGAACAGTGATTGAGACAAGCAAACACAACTATGTCCTGGACGTGAATGAACAGTGATTGAGACAAGCAAACACAACTATGTCCTGGAGTGAATGAACCAGTGATTGAGACAAGCAAACACAACTATGTCCTGGATGTGAATGAACCAGTGATTGAGACAAGCAATACACAACTATTGTCCTGGAGTGAATGAACCAGTGATTGAGACAAGCAAACACAACTATGTCCTGGAGTGAAATGAAACCAGGGATTGAGGCAAGCAAAACACAACTATGTCCTGGAGTGAATGAACCAGTGATTGAGACAAGCAAACACAACCATGTCCTGGAGTGAATGAACCAGTGATTGAGACAAGCAAACACAACTATGTCCTGGAGTGAATGAACCAGTGATTGAGACAAGCAAACACAACTATGTCCTGGAGTGAATGAACCAGTGATTGAGACAAGCAAACACAACTATGTCCTGGAGTGAATGAACCAGTGGATTGAGACAAGCAAACACAACCATGTCCTGGAGTAATGAACCAGTGACTTGAGGACAAGCAAACACAACTATGTCCTGGAGTGAATGAACCAGTGATTGAGGCAAGCAAACACAACTATGTCCTGGAGTGAATGAACCAGTGATTGAGACAAACAAACACAACTATGTCTCGGAGTGAATAAACCAGTTAGCTAACTAACTTGGAATGATGCACTAGTGAAGTCACTGGTAGCTACTGTCTGAGCCAACAGACATGTGTAATACTACAGCTAGCTAATTGACTGGGAATTATGCACTAGTGAACTCACCGGTAGCTACTGTCTGAGGTAACAGACATGTGTAATACTACAGCTAGCTAATTGACTGGGAATGATGCACTAGTGAACTCACCGGTACCTACTGTCTAAGCTAACAGACATGTGTAATACTACAGCTAGCTAATTAACTAATGAACTCATCGGTATCTACTGTCCGAGCCAACAATCATGTGTAATACAACAGCTAGCTAACTGACTGATGAACTTACCTGTAGCTACTGTCCGAGCCAACAATCATGTGTAATACAACAGCTAGCTAACTGACTGATGAACTTACCGGTAGCTACTGTCTGAGCCAAAAGACATATGTAATACAACAGCTAGTCAACTGACTGATGAACCCACCAGTAGCTACTGTCTGAGCTAACAGACATGTGTCATACAACAGCTAGCTAACTGACTGATGAACTCACCAGGAGCTACTGTCTGAGCTAACAGACATGTGTCATACAACAGCTAGCTAACTGACTGATGAACTCACCAGGAGCTACTGTCTGAGCTAACAGACATGTGTAATACAACAGCTAGCTAACCGACTGATTAACCCACCAGTAGCTACTGTCTGAGCTAACAGACATGTGTAATACAACAGCTAGCTAACTGACTGATGAACTCACCAGGAGCTACTGTCTGAGCTAACAGACATGTGTAATACAACAGCTAGCTAACTGAGTGATGAACTCACCAGGAGCTACTGTCTGAGCTAACAGACATGTGTCATACAACAGCTAGCTAACTGACTGATGAACTCACCAGGAGCTACTGTCTGAGCTAACAGACATGTGTAATACAACAGCTAGCTAACCGACTGATTAACCCACCAGTAGCTACTGTCTGAGCTAACAGACATGTGTAATACAACAGCTAGCTAACTGACTGATGAACTCACCGGTAGCTACTGTCTGAGCCAAAAGACATGTGTAATACAACAGCTAGCTAACCTGACTGATTAACCCACCGATAGCTACTGTCTGAGCTAACAGACATGTGTAATACAACAGCTAGCTAACTGACTGATGAACTCACCAGTAGCTACTGTCTGAGCTAACAGACATGTGTAATACAACAGCTAGCTAACTGACTGATGAACCCACCGATAGCTACTGTCTGAGCTAACAGACATGTGTAATACAACAGCTAGCTAACTGACTGATGAACTCACTGGTAGCTACTGTCTGAGCCTAACAGACATGTGTAATACAACAGCTAGCTAACCTGACTGATGAACCCACCGATAGCTACTGTCTGAGCTAACAGACATGTGTAATACAACAGCTAGCTAACCTGACTGATTAACCTCACCTAGGTAGCTACTGTCTGAGCTAACAGACATGTGTAATACAACAGCTAGCTAACCGACTGATTAACCCACCAGTAGCTACTGTCTGAGCTAACAGACATGTGTAATACAACAGCTAGCTAACTGACTGATTAACCCACCAGTAGCTACTGTCTGAGCTAACAGACATGTGTAATACAACAGCTAGCTAACTGACTGATGAACCCACCAGTAGCTACTGTCTGAGCTAACAGACATGTGTAATACAACAGCTAGCTAACTGACTGATGAACCCACCAGTAGCTACTGTCTGAGCTAACAGACATGTGTAATACAACAGCTAGCTAACTGACTGATGAACTCACTGGTAGCTACTGTCTGAGCTAACAGACATGTGTCATACAACAGCTAGCTAACTGACTGATGAACTCACTGGTAGCTACTGTCTGAGCTAACAGACATGTGTAATACAACAGCTAGCTAACTGACTGATGAACCCACCAGGAGCTACTGTCTGAGCTAACAGACATGTGTCATACAACAGCTAGCTAACTGACTGATGAACTCACTGGTAGCTACTGTCTGAGCTAACAGACATGTGTCATACAACAGCTAGCTAACTGACTGATGAACTCACTGGTAGCTACTGTCTGAGCCAACAGACATGTGTAATACAACAGCTAGCTAACTGACTGATTAACCCACCAGTAGCTACTGTCTGAGCTAACAGACATGTGTCATACAACAGCTAGCTAACCGACTGATTAACCCACCAGGAGCTACTGTCCGAGCCAACAGACATATGTAATACAACAGCTAGCTAACTGACTGATGAACTCACTGGTAGCTACTGTCTGAGCCAAAAGACATGTGTAATACAACAGCTAGCTAACCGACTGATTAACCCACCAGTAGCTACTGTCTGAGCTAACAGACATGTGTCATACAACAGCTAGCTAACCGACTGATTAACCCAACAGTAGCTACTGTCTGAGCTAACAGACATGTGTCATACAACAGCTAGCTAACCGACTGATTAACCCACCAGTAGCTACTGTCTGAGCTAACAGACATGTGTAATACAACAGCTAGCTAACTGACTGATGAACTCACCAGTAGCTACTGTCTGAGCTAACAGACATGTGTCATACAACAGCTAGCTAACTGACTGATGAACTCACTGGTAGCTACTGTCTGAGCTAACAGACATGTGTCATACAACAGCTAGCTAACTGACTGATGAACTCACTGGTAGCTACTGTCTGAGCCAACAGACATGTGTAATACAACAGCTAGCTAACTGACTGATTAACCCACCAGTAGCTACTGTCTGAGCTAACAGACATGTGTCATACAACAGCTAGCTAACCGACTGATGAACCCACTGGTAGCTACTGTCTGAGCCAACAGACATGTGTAATACAACAGCTAGCTAACTGATGCCGGTGTGCTGGGGAATGAACAGGCGGACAGATTGGCTGGCTCGGCAAAATTTGGTGGAGTATTGATGCAGGACAAGGCAGACGTGGTTGCGGCCTTGTGGGAGCACGTGTACACCTCGGAGGAGCAGATGGAGCACCATGGTCTGGTAAGAATGAGACAACGAGGTGTGACGATGGGTTCTGGCCGACGCTCGGCGCTCGGAGGAAAGGCGAGACGGACATATAATCAGATTGCTACTGGAACTATTAGTGTTGGAACTCTTCGCTGGCTGCTGAGGATGGAGACGGAGCGCTTATGGGAATGTCCCGAATGCTGTGATGTCGGTTCCTAGATCAATCAATCAATCAATCAATCTGATGAACCCACCGGTAGCTACTGTCTGAGCTAACAGACATGTGTAATACAACAGCTAGCTAACCGACTGATTAACCTACCAGTAGCTACTGTCTGAGCCAAGAGACATGTGTAATACAACAGCTAGCTAACCGACTGATTAACCTACCAGTAGCTACTGTCTGAGCCAAGAGACATGTGTAATACAACAGCTAGCTAACTGACTGATGAACCCACCAGTAGCTACTGTCTGAGCCAACAGACATGTGTCATACAACAGCTAGCTAACTGACTGATGAACTCACTGGTAGCTACTGTCTGAGCCAACAGACAGGTGTCATACAACAGCTAGCTAACTGATTGATGAACTCACTGGTAGCTACTGTCTGAGCCAACAGACATGTGTAATACAACAGCTAGCTAACTGACTGATGAACTCACTGGTAGCTACTGTCTGAGCCAACAGACATGTGTCATACAACAGCTAGCTAACTGACTGATGAACTCACTGGTAGCTACTGTCTGAGCCAACAGACATGTGTCATACAACAGCTAGCTAACTGACTGATGAACTCACTGGTAGCTACTGTCTGAGCCAACAGACATGTGTAATACAACAGCTAGCTAACTGACTGATGAACTCACTGGTAGCTACTGTCTGAGCCAACAGACATGTGTAATACAACAGCTAGCTAACTGACTGATGAACTCACTGGTAGCTACTGTCTGAGCCAACAGACATGTGTCATACAACAGCTAGCTAACTGACTGATGAACTCACCGATAGCTACTGTCTGAGCTAACAGACATGTGTAATACAACAGCTAGCTAACTGACTGATTAACCCACCAGTAGCTACTGTCTGAGCCAACAGACATGTGTCATACAACAGCTAGCTAACTGACTGATGAACTCACCGATAGCTACTGTCTGAGCTAACAGACATGTGTAATACAACAGCTAGCTAACTGACTGATGAACTCACCGGAGCTGACTGTCTGAGCTAACAGACATGTGTAATACAACAGCTAGCTAATGACTGATGACTCACCTGGTAGCGAGTTGACTAACAGACATGTGTAATACAACAGCTAGCTAACTGACTGATGAACTCACCAGTAGCTACTGTCTGAGCTAACAGACATGTGTAATACAACAGCTAGCTAACTGACTGATGAACTCACCGGTAGCTACTGTCTGAGCTAACAGACATGTGTCATACAACAGCTAGCTAACTGGCTGATGAACTCACCAGTAGCTACTGTCTGAGCTAACAGACATGTGTAATACAACAGCTAGCTAACTGACTGATGAACTCACCGATAGCTACTGTCTGAGCTAACAGACATGTGTAATACAACAGCTAGCTAACTGACTGATGAACTCACCGGTAGCTACTGTCTGAGCTAACAGACATGTGTCATACAACAGCTAGCTAACTGACTGATGAACTCACCAGTAGCTACTGTCTGAGCTAACAGACATGTGTAATACAACAGCTAGCTAACTGACTGATGAACTCACCGATAGCTACTGTCTGAGCTAACAGACATGTGTCATACAACAGCTAGCTAACTGACTGATGAACTCACTGGTAGCTACTGTCTGAGCTAACAGACATGTGTAATACAACAGCTAGCTAACTGACTGATGAACTCACCAGGAGCTACTGTCTGAGCCAACAGACATATGTAATACAACAGCTAGCTAACTGACTGATGAACTCACCAGGAGCTACTGTCTGAGCTAACAGACATATGTAATACAACAGCTAGCTAACTGACTGATGAACTCACTGGTAGCTACTGTCTGAGCCAACAGACATGTGTCATACAACAGCTAGCTAACTGACTGGGAATGATGCACTAGTGAACTCACCGGTAGCTACTGTCCGAGCCAAGAGGTTCTGCAGCTTCAACACGGGGTAATGTGTGTACTTGTCATCACGTACTTGCTGGGCGTTGGTGTTCTGGCACTTGAGGACATATCTGCAAACATACATGTGGACAATTAGAGGATACATCTAGAGATATAACTATAGAAGATTGTAGGATATACCAAGAGATATACATGTGGACAATTAGAGGATACATCTAGAGATATACATGTGGACAATTAGAGGATACATCTAGAGATATACATGTGGACAATTAGAGGATACATCTAGAGATAAACATGTGGACAATTAGAGGATACATCTAGAGATATAAATATAGAACATCTTAAGATATACCAAAAGATATACATTTGGAAGATTTCAAGATATATCTGGGGATATGCTTATGACAGAAACTTTGGATATATTAGAACAGTGGTTCTCAACCGGTGGGGAATCCCCCCCCCCCCAGGGGGGAATTTGAGGGTTTCCAGGGGGGGGGGGGGGGGAATGAAGACATTGTCAAATTGGCTTCAGGACCACACAAAACATGATCGGGATATTAAGCGTACTCGTGACGTTAAATCCCCCGATTATTTCAAGATCGTGTTAATACAAGAACCGATTACTTGATATTGTTTTCCCTTCATAATATACGGTTCTTTTCCTTCTACCTAGCTGTGACGAAGTCTCCAGCTTCCCCATCATCTTTTGCTTAAATTGGGGAAGAATCCTTGTAAACCCCTTATGTAATTATAGAAGAATTTAATTGCGTTTTTATTCCTATATATCTATGTATAGACAGCCCATGGCTATAGCATAAATCTACTGCTAATTGATGTTATTACTCTAGTGGGAAATAATACGTTATACTAGGATTGGGGAAGAGGCTGAATTTACAAAGTAGTGTACCCAGCCAAACCTACAAATTTGGCTACGACTATTTTACAATTTGGTCGGATAAATTAAAGGAAACGAACTCCCTGGCACGACCACTTCCGGTCAGGAGAAAAATAGCTAACCTCGTTCTTTCGCAATCCAAAAGTCGGGGTAGACACATGCTAGTCACTAGGCTCTGAGAAAATACTTATAAAGTGTTAGAGTTTTATCTTTGGCACGTATTACGGCCATAAATATATTTAAGATATATTAGAGAGATTCCTAGAGCAGTGTTCGTACCCCAGTGTGGTCAGAAGATTAGAAGGGTAAGGAATAGTTATGTGTATCAATATAATATATTGCTGTGTGCGCCCGAGATTTCCGTGTGTAGTTAAAGTTGGAAACCGCCGATAATAGGTTATTTTACCTAATTATTTACCATAATAATTATTTTACCGACTAAACTCGATCGCGTATATTATACTTCGTACAGGTAGTTTACTAAACACACAGAGTAAAGGGTAAAACGTAACTGTGTAGAAAATTACCTTTACATGAGGTTTAGAGAGGTGTAGCCGATGTGAGATAGTTGTAAACTTGATAAAGTCGGATAGAACCCAATTTTCGATTAGTCCGTATAGCAGTAGACTAGGCCATACTAATCGAGCAGTTAGTTTAGGAAATAACATGAGGCCGTTTATAGTGGTGATATTTCAAGGATGTGATAGGATTGCGAATACTTAGAGATAATAATGAATATTTCGATGCCGTGAAAATAAGAAATCTTACTAAACACGTACGAATGTCAAATACTAGCGTGGTAGATCCTAGGCATGTTCGTTAATTCTTATCGGTGATTTCTCACCAATTCGCAGTCCTGTTCTTGTCTGCCACTCCATTAACTTTCAGCCTATCTTATTCTGTTATGATAATTTCATAAATTGTGTGTATTTTAAAATATACGTTATATAGAATCATTATTAATTATATGCTAGAAATATAGCTTCAGAATTTGAACATAAATATCTATAATATGTAATCTGTTTAATAGATTCTATATGTATCTACCTCTAGATTACTTTGTAATTATTGTATTTTAATAATATAATTATGATATGCATTATATGATGATATGTTTAATTATTACTGAATAATTATTATATTCACTTGTAAGGAAACATAGAATGATTTTATTTAGCTGTTTTCCTTAAGTCAGTGATTTTCTATTTATCCTAGGATAGGGAATAATAGGGAGCAGGGACAGATAGCTCATGCTATTTTGTTTCTGCAATTTTGTATGAGATGTTATTGGCCATCAGGAACAATCCAGGGTCGATGCTTACATATGTCTCGACAGAGGAGTCACGTACTCTCAATATATTTCACAGATTTGACACCTTCAGCGCCCAGCTTTAGATGCGCCAACCTGTGTGACTCACTCATTGTGGAGCATCACTCACCATCTCACTTATGCCTACTAACTAGGGTTTACATGCACTGTGTAAGCCGGAGAACCAGAAGATAAGTGGCCAAACTTACCGTTGGCCACCACCACCACCATCATCATTCAACTCAAAATATTCTATAGGCCAAAGAGTTCGTCAATGATTAGACAGTCTAGTAGATTCAACCCATATTAGATATGCAATAGGATACAGGGAAGTGTATCCCTTTTTATGTACAGGGCTGCCTCCAGTGGAGCACCCAAAGTGTTATCATATATTAAATGTTAATGTGATTTAAATTTTACAAACTCTAGTTGTTACCTAATTAACCTTAGTCATAGTAGAGCGAGAAGATATGAAAGTTTGTCTCTGTTATATATTTTACTCTGTCTTTCTCCGTGTCGGTGAGAGGGATTAGAGTTGGGGGCTCGAGCTTTGTTTTATTTCAGGCAACGTAGCTAGACAACCTTGGCAGACTGTCTGTATCAAACCAGTATAGTTGTACGCCATTCCTGTCTGCCTGAACACTGTCAGAAGATTAGACTGGTTCTGGGACCTTTACTCTGTCTAGAATTACGAGCTATTCAGTCTCGTCTTCTCCAGTGACTTATTTTTCTATTCCTAGAAGGTCTATCCGCAGCACGTTGATAGATTCCTTATCATCATAGCTGACGCTACGCTACACTAGCCTCTATGATTTAGGTTGCCGTATTTTACCAGAGATTTTATTTGCGGTAACTTACATTTTCTTTGTTATTGCTTCTCCGTTTTAATGAGGTTTAGAGTACTCATCATGTTAAATTTCCCGATTATTTCAAGATCGCATTAAAACAGAAACCGATTACCGAGATCCCTCCATTGTTTACGAATCTACACGTCTCAGCTTTTCAAATTATTATTTTTGCGGAGGTAAGGAGACTTGTCTTTTTAAGACGTAAGTTGACTCGTGGATATATATATATATATATATATATATATATATATATATATATATATATACTAGCTGACCCGGCCCGGATTCGCCCAGGCGGGGATCTATCGATCTGTCTGTCTGTCTGCTTGTTTGTCTGTCTGTCTGTCTGACCCGGCCCGGCTTCGCCCAGCTCCTGGTGGGGAGCATCTCATTTAATTCATATAAGTAGTCAAATAAGCTCCCGTTCCCGACTATCTATCTGTCTGTCTGTCTGACCCGGCCCGGCTTCGCCCAGCCCCTGATAGGGAGCATCTCATTTAATTCATATAAGTAGTCATATAAGTTCCCGTTCCCGACTGTCTGTCTGTCTGCCTGCCTGCCCATCCGTCCATCTCTCCCTCCATCTATCCCACCCTCTCTATCTATCAGGTCAGATCTATCTATCTATCTATCTATCTGTCTGTCTATAGCCAGGGGACTTAACCTAAGATATAGCAATGCTACTAAAATTATGTCCCTTTATATATTTTTTCTTATGTTGTCATGTAATTTAATTATTAAATTTTGGTAAGTAAATAGCTGATTCTACACTAAAAAACTATGACACTTGGTTGCACAGGAATGAAAAGAAGACGTATAGAAAATTTCATCTCAATCGGATGGACCGTTATCGAACGCATCCTATACATCCCCACCCACCCACCCTCCCACCTACATACATTGTTATATATATATATATATATATATATATATATATATATATATATATATATATATATATATATATATATATATTGCATATCCTATTTACAGGGCATTGCAGTCAACACCAGCATTTTACAGCAGCTGTTGATGTCTTGGCAAGTTTTATGTTCAGTGGTTTGCTATTGCTTTCTGAACATCCGATTCACATACCTTTCCATAAGAAACTGATGCAACGCGATCCGCTGGCAAATCTAGCGCAGCTGTGTTTCGTACCTGGGTATACGGGATTACGAACAGCGTCCTTAACTCCTTCATCAGGGAGACTGGCATATATATATATATATATTTATTTATTTCGCCTGGCTGGATGATGAGGAATGGATCATGCGCCTTGCCTATTTAGTTGATATTTTTGAGCAGTTGAATAAACTCAATCTTCAGATGCAAGGAAGGAATACAAATATCATACAATTTGTGGATGCCTTGAGAGCTTTTATGAGCAAGCTGGAAAACTGGAAAAGAAAGGTCAAAATGACAAATGTTGCAATGTTTGAGAAGCTGTCATCCGTTCTCGTTGTTGATGGTAAAGACCAAGTACTTCCACAATTTGCAAAAAATGAAATTGTGCAGCATTTGACAGCGCTAGAAAATGAATCTGAGCGATATTTTCCTGAACTTAGTGATGATGAGCTGGATTTGGTGCGAAACCCATTCAAATTATCATGTTGAAAAAGTTTCTGATGATTTTCAAGATGAATTTCTGGAGCTGAAAAATGATTCGGGGGCAAGGGATGTGTTCAGTGAGAAACCAATCATGGAATTTTGGCCTTTAATGTGCGGTTCATACCCAAAAGTGGCAGAAAAAGCAATCCGTGAATTGCTTCCATTTGTGTCAACATATCTTTGTGAGTCAGGCTTTTCAGCTCTGCTCGAAATTAAAATGAAACGACGCAACAGATTAGATGTTGAAAACGATCTCCGTTGTGCCCTTTCAAGCACTCCTCCGCGTATTTCAGAATTGCTGGGGGAAAAACAATCACAGTGTTCTCATTGATTACAATTTTCATTTAAATTACGAATCTACAATATCCAGGTTTTGTAATGAGCGTTTTGTTTGATGAAGCACAATTTTCTGGCATCCTTGTGTTGTATAATAAGCTACAATTCTTTGATGTTTTAACTGTTTGTTTATTTTAGTATGATTAATGTGGTGTTTTAATAAAATATTGCGAATGTAAAAATGCTTCTATTTAAGTTTTAATATCCATCAGCATATTCATTTGCTATTAACTGTAGAAAACTACACTATAAAATGTATCTTTACATGTGAAGGTTATGTACAACTATGGAAGAAAATAAGTATTTTCACTATTATAGGCATGTTATTTTTAATGCACCTTTTGAGGCTGATAATTTTGGAAAGTTGGAGAGGGGGGGGGGGGGGGGTGGAAATGACGTTCTGAAAATATGGTGAAGGGGGGAACGGGCCAAAAAAGGTTGAGAACCACTGTATTAGAAGATGCACATATGACAAATTTCAGGATATTTCTGGGGATATCCATCCAACCATCATGTGCCATGCCAGTAAGCATGGGCGGTCATGATTCACCATTTCACTCAATCACCAGAGTCGTGGATCAGCTCAGTTTTCTTGTCTCGACCATGCCACGTGGTCAAGCCATCCAGGTATTTACTTCTGTCTTGCCCTTGTTCTCTTCCCTTTGATCTTGCCAATTGTCACCAAGTTCTCCAAGTTACTTCTTCTCATAACATGTCCAAAAAATGTTGACTGTCTACGACTAATTTCTCTAATCAATTTACGGTTTGCATTTGTTTCCTGTAGTACTTGGTCATTGTTTTTTCTGTCTGTCCATGGTATTCTTTACATTCTCCTTTGAACCACATTTCTACAGCATCATATGTTTTTCAGCTTGACTGCTCATTGTCCAAGTTTCACATCTATACAAAAGAACAGGCTCTATGTAGCACCTCAACACACTTTTTCAATTGACAACTTTTTATTGGTCAGTATGTTTTTCATCTTGCTAAAGGCTACTTTCGCCATGGCGATTCTTGTTCTAATCTCTTCAAGGCATCTCCCATCAGATGTTATGACTGTTCCGAGATAATTGTACTGATTCACTTGTTGAAGAATATTCCCATTTACTTGTATATTACATTGTGGTACTTCGTTCTTCCTAGTGACAACCATAATCTGTGTATTTTTACAATTTAATTCTAACCTTAGTTGTTCACTGTGTGCAACAACCGTATCTACTAATTGTTGCAGATCCTGCTCATTGTCTGCAATCAATACTGCATCATCTGCATATCTAATGTGATGATGTCAATTGTGAATGTTACATTCTGTGTGAATGTTACATTCTGTGTGAATGTAACATTCACAATTGATGAATGAAAGATGAGTGACTGAAAAAGCCGAATGTAAGACGGGCCTGCGTGCCCAATTTGTTACCCTTTGAAAATAAAGAGTGTTCATTTGTTCGTTCGATGTTTCGCCCCCCTATGATGATTCCAATTATATCTTCTACATTTCTGAAAATATTTCCACTGTATAGGGAAAAAAAGATCTAGAGACATTACACATCCCTGTCTCACACCTCTCTTAATAGGCTGATATTGACCCACTTCATTATCAATCCTTATGGCAGCTTGTTGTTTCCAATATATGTTTTTTATAAGTCTAATGTCTTTCCCATCAATTTGTAGATCTGCAAGCATATCTACCATGTTGGCATGTCTTACTCTATCGAAAACCTTTGTGTAGTCAATAAAGCAAAGATGTATATCCTTGTTTACTTCTACAGTACGTTCAACAACAGAGGCATCTCCTTGCTCTCAATTACAGGAAGATACTCGCCAAAATTCTTCTCAATCGCCTCACGGCCCATCTTGATCAAGGTCTTCTTCCTGAGAGTCCATGCGGTTTCAGAAAAGATTGAGGAACTGTTGACATGATTTTCGATGCAAGGCAGCTGCAAGAGAAATGCCAGGAACAGAACTGCGAAATGCTCTCCACTTTCATTGACCTTACCAAGGCTTTTGATACAGTCAGCAGAGGAGGACTGTAGAAGATCATGGCAAAATATGGCTGTCCACGAAAGTTTGTCCAAATAGTGCAGCTATTCCATGATGGTATGTAGGCCAAAGTACAGGAAAATGGTGAACTGTCTGAACCCTTTCCTGTCACCAATGGAGTGAAGCAAGGATGTGTCCTGGCACCAACACTGTTCAGCCTCATGTTTTCAGCCATGTTGATGAATGCCTTCGAGAACAACATTGGAATAGATAAGAAGGCTGAAAGCTAAAACCAAAACTAACAGCGACACCGTCAGAGAGCTGCTGTTTGCTGATGATTGCGCTCTAAATGCCAACTCAGAGGCAGACATGCAACACAATGTTATCAACTTGGAGAAGACTGTAGTTATGTACCAGCCAGCTTCAGGGAATAATCACACCGTGGTGAATATCAAGGTGAATGGTCGCAGACAGTGATGTGGACAAATTCACCTATCTTGGCAGCACTGTGTCACAAGCTGCCACAATTGATGATGAAGCGAATGCAAGAATCTCCAAGAACAGCGCGGTCTTTGGCAGACTTCAAGAATGTATCGGACAGAACGAATGAACGAACAAACTTTATTTTCAAAGGGTTAAGAATTGGGCACGCAGGCCCGTCTGAAATGGAATAAGCCTGCAAACAAAGCTGAAAGTCTATAAAGAAGTTATATTATCCACACTGCTATATGCTTGTGAAACCTGGACTGTTTATCAGTGAAACACTAGGAAATTAAACCACTTCCACACAGTCTGCCTTAGGAAGCTATTAAAGATTAAATGGCAAGACAAGATCCCAGACACTGAAGTTCTAGAAAGAGCGTCCATGCCCAGTATCCACACTCTACTAATGAAGAATCAGATTCGCTGGGCTGGTCACTTAACTCGCATGCCGGATCACAGGACTCCCTAATCAAATTTTTTACGGCGAGCTGCATTATGGTAAACGCTCCCAAGGCGGCCAGAGGAAACACTTTAAAGACACTCTGAAAATCTCACTTAAAGCTTTTGGAATTAATCTTGACACCTGGGAGACTGCTGCCAAAGACTGAAATTCGTGGTGTACATCATTATGCAAGTGTCCAGTCACTTGTGAAGCAACCAGAACTGCAAGAGCTGAGAAGAAAAGACAGGAAAGAAAAACCACTGCAGGAGATCCTCCTCCTGGAATATCAAGCATTCTTTGCCCACATTGTCAAAGAACATTTCAAGTCAAAATAGGCCTTATCAGCCATCTTAGAACTCACAGCTCCATACTTTCAACCCCACTGGATGAAATGAATGGTCATCATCATTCTTGATGGACAAACAACAAAAGAATGTTCAATTACTGTTCACAGCATATACACAGCATTTACTGTACCCTTGCCTTCTACAAACCCACATTGTTCTTTTCCTATTTCAGATTGTATTTTCTTCCTAACTCTTTGTATAATAATTCTTAGCAAAATATTTGTGATGTGACTCATTATACTAATTGTTCGACATTGATCACATTCCAAGGCTCCTGATTTCTTTGGGATTGTAATAAATACAGAATTACATAATTCAGAAGGTATATCTCCGGTATCATATACTGTGTCCAGCAGTCTGGTGACTTGATCTATTCCATATTCTTCTAAAGCATTAATCATTTATCTGTTCTGATGTTATCTGAACCAGGGGGTCTTGCCAGTTTTTATATGGTTAAGAACATTCCGAACCTCCATCTTCAAAATTGGCGGTCCTTCATTATTAATTAGAATATCATACTGTATGGCGAAGTGGTCATCAGTATTATCATCATAAAGTTTTTTCACATAATCTGACCATACACGTAGAATCTGATCTTTTTCTATTATGATTTTGCCATCATGTACATGTTCTTTTATTAGTAAGTTCGTGAATTCTTTTGTGCATTGATTTGGTATTTTTACTGTTGTGTTTTTCAATTTCTATGCAACTTTTCTCAAGCCATGCTTCTTTTGCCTCCTTACATAATGTTCTTACTTGTCTGTGAATTTCTTAATATTTTTGTTGACTCTTCTTCTTTCCATTAGTCGTAAAAATCTCTTCAGTCATCATCTTACGACCTACTTTCTTTAATTTTGGAATAAATGTTTCCGTGGCCAAACTAATTGAACTCTTCAACATTTCCCATTGATCATCCACATCTTGAAATAGGATCTCTAGATCAGACAATATATCAAATTTGATAATGAACGTAGCCATGCAGCAGACAAATGATGTAGTCAAACCATGGAGCAGACAAAGGATGTAGCTAAACCACAGAGCAGACATAATGAATGTAGTCAAGCCATAGAGTAGACATAATGAATGTAGCTATGCAGCAAACAAAGGATGTAGCCAAAGCACAGAGCAGACAAAAGATATAGTCAAGCCATAGAGCAGACATAATGGATGTAGCCATGCAGAAGACAAAAGATGTAGCCAAGCCACAGATCAAACATAATAAATGTAGTCAAGCCATAGATCAGACATAATGAATGTAGTCAAGCCACAGATCAGACATAATGAATGTAGTCAAGCCATAGATCAGACATAATAGAATGTAGTCAAGCCATAGATCAGACATAATGAATGTAGTCAAGCCATAGATCAGACATAATGAATGTAGTCAAGTCACAGATCAGACATAATGAATGTAGTCAAGCCATAGATCAAACATAAAGAAAGTAGTCAAGCCATAGATCAGACATAAAGAATGTTGTCAAGCCACAGATCAGACATAATGAATGTAGTCAAGTCATAGATCAGACATAAAGAATGTTGTCAAGCCACAGATCAGACATAATGAATGTAGTCAAGCCACAGATCAGACATAAAGAATGTTGTCAAGCCACAGATCAGACATAAAGAATGTTGTCAAGCCACAGATCAGACATAAAGAATGTTGTCAAGCCACAGAGCAGACATAAAGAATGTAGCCAAGCGATAGATCAGATATCAGACATGCAAGTCACACTGACTGACCTGTCGTCCTGTGTTTGCAGCAACACCAGCATATCTTCAAACAAGAGCACGTGCATGTCCAGCGTGCGGTGAGTTCTCAACTTCCAGGTAAGGGGGCCATCAAATATCAACTTGTGCTGAGTCACATCCAGGTTCTGTAGCAACATATTTCAAACACAGAATTCTGTCATGGGCAATTGTGGATTAGCATAAGCATGAAATCTCATCATGCTAAACTGCAGATCACAGGCACATGTCTGAGGAATTCTTGTCCTGTCACCCTGTCAATCTTCAGATCTTTAGGACGCTGCCTACTGAGTCCTGGATGTTTTGTGCACTCTTTCTGGTCATTTGTCAATGCAGATGTCACAATGTGTGTATGATCCTCTCACTAGACACAGCAGATGCCACAATGTGTGTGTATGATCCTCTCACTAGACACAGCAGATGCCACAATGTGTGAGTATGATCCTCTCACTAGACACAGCAGATGCCACAATGTGTGAGTATGATCATCTCACTAGACACAGCAGATGCCACAATGTGTATGTATGATCCTCTCATTAGACACAGCAGATGCCACAATGTGTGTGTATGATCCTCTCATTAGACACAGCAGATGCCACAATGTGTGAGCATGATCCTCTCATTAGACCATTACAGCAGATGCCACAATGTGTGTGTATGATCCTCTCATTAGACACAGCAGATGCCACAATGTGTGTGTATGATCCTCTCACTAGACACAGCAGATGCCACAATGTGTGTGTATGATCCTCTCATTAGACACAGCAGATGCCACAATGTGTGTGTATGATCCTCTCACTAGACACAGCAGATGCCACAATGTGTGAGTATGATCCTCTCATTAGACACAGCAGATGCCACAATGTGTGAGTATGATCCTCTCATTAGACACAGCAGATGCCACAATGTGTGAGTATGATCCTCTCACTAGACACAGCAGATGCCACAATGTGTGAGTATGATCCTCTCACTAGACACAGCAGATGCCACAATGTGTGAGTATGATCCTCTCACTAGACACAGCAGATGCCACAATGTGTGAGTATGATCCTCTCATTAGACACAGCAGATGCCACAATGTGTGAGTATGATCCTCTCACTAGACACAGCAGATGCCACAATGTGTATGATCCTCTCACTAGACACAGCAGATGCCACAATGTGTGAGTATGATCCTCTCACTAGACACAGCAGATGCCACAATGTGTGAGTATGATCCTCTCATTAGACACAGCAGATGCCACAATGTGTGAGTATGATCCTCTCATTAGACACAGCAGATGCCACAATGTGTGAGTATGATCCTCTCATTAGACACAGCAGATGCCACAATGTGTGAGTATGATCCTCTCACTAGACACAGCAGATGCCACAATGTGTGAGTATGATCCTCTCATTAGACACAGCAGATGCCACAATGTGTGTATGTATGATCCTCTCACTAGACACAGCAGATGCCACAATGTGTATGTATGATCCTCTCATTAGACACAGCAGATGCCACAATGTGTGTGTATGATCCTCTACTAAGACACAGCAGTCACACAGCTCTCCCTGGCTAATTCCTTGGTTTCTCTAGCCAAAGTCTTGACTATGCTACTGCTTCTGTGTGGTTCTGGATTCAAGTATTCCACATCATTGTGTTCTGGTTGGTTCTTAGACACTTCCATAAAATCCTCCAAGGAGCCAGCACACAAGGAGGCTTCTCAGTCTCAGAATAGTTCCCCTTCCATGGATGCTTCAGTCTCTTTACTTTCTGTGCTCACTCAGGTGACATTCCCTCCCAGTTATCTTTCTTCTGTCATGCATCTGAGCCCTAGTCTGACTTAAAGACATGCACTCACCGCTGCGTGCATGTTCCATAATCATGCCACCAAGTGTGCTTATCTGTCAGACAGCAAGGCCTTCAGAAAGCAAATATCATGCAGCCGGTGCTTGGTGCTCTGCTTGCTGTTCCCATGGCACCTTTGACGTGTCTGGGAGAAAGCCAGCTCCTTGTCTTCCGGTCTTCAGCCTCTGCCACAGCCTCCACAGTCTCCAGTCTCCCTGGCCAAGGGGTTAACAACATTGTTCGTAATCCTGTATATCCATGTGGGGAAAACAGCAGCTGCGATAATTGGCAGTGGTTTGTGCCGCGCTGGTAACTTACGGGGGTGTGTGAGCCAATCGTTCAGAAAGCAATGGCAAACTACTGAACGTAAAAATTGCCTAGTACATCAACAGCTGAAAAATGCTGGTGTTGACTGCAACGTCCTGTAAGGGATATGCAACATGAAAAAAAAAAAAAAAAAAACTACCCCCACACCCACTGTTTGCTGTAAATTATTGTAATTGTTTTCGCAGCCCACCCACAGATTCAGGAGCAGGATCATCCAGGAAGCCAGCTCTTCCTCTATTCGGTTTCCATTTGTTGTGGGCTGGGCCCTGCCTACCCTCAGCCATTCCCTGCTGCAGAAAGTGAATCACACAACATCTTGATCTACCACTAGTGATGGTCACCATCATTCTCCCTGTTCAACTCTCTGTTCATACATTGCATCTTTCACACATCACTGATGAGGCAAATCTAAGGCAACAATAACATATGCACTACAAACACATGGGAAATACCCAAAATACATGACTACATGAGTCGCTAATATTAATGATTGGCATGGCAATTGTTATTATCTCAGGATAAACCATTCCACAGATAGGGAATTGATTGGTGTATTAACATCTGTATAAATGTTTATTTAAGGGGGCATGTTGTCTGTACTGAGATATTGTTCAAATAGCATGTGATTGTATGTACAGGGATTGGTGGTATCTTGGATTGGTTGTGCAAGATTGTAAGTACAGGGATTGGTGGTATCTTGGATTGGTTGTGCAAGATTGCTCCAAAGCTGAGATGCAGAGTACGCTAAACTTGTTCTGATAAGTTTATCCTAAGCTTCATGATAGAGGTAAAGAGAGACAGGGAGATAGAGGCAGAAAATACGAAAAAGACAGAATTGGAGAGAGAAGCAAGAGCTAGGAAGTGTTGAGAGAAAGAGCAGGAGGAAACTAAGGAGATACAGAGACATGGAGGCACAGGGGAAGTGCTAGGGAGAAAGCCATGACTGCTGCATACTTTGAGATATGCTAAGGCTGGGTCGTTCAAGCCATCCACGGGCCTGGTGTCCAGTCGTTTGTGTATGTCCTTGAGCTTGTGGTAGTTCTCACACTCCTTGACCGCTGCGTTAACGTAGGCCAGGATATGTTTACATCTGTCCAGTGCCCTCTCCAGTCTGCGGTACTCTTCACTGCTGGCTGTGGACAGAAACATGTGCATCAGACCATGCACGCACACAAGCATGCACACACATACACACGCCACATGCTAGCATCACAGCAAACAGAAGGTCAGCTACTCCAGAACAAATCATAAACTGCATATTGCCAGTGACAAGGCCTCATCAGCAAACACAAATAGACCACAAGCAACAATACACACAGACATAATTGACACTAAATAACTACATTAAAGCACAAGCATATTTTACAAATATGTGCAATGAAAATGACATCAGACCAACCACTATATAGAAATCAGAGCCCCAACAATATATAGATATCAGAGCCACAAAAATATATAAAATCAGAGATATGTCAATATAGAAATCACAGGCACAAAAAATATATAAATAAAAGACATGACAACATAGACATCAGAGCCACAACAACACAGAAATCAGTCACAAAAATAGAAATTAGAGCCATGACAACATAGTAAATCAGTTAAAGTTAATTGCATTTCCTTTACAGGACTTTGCAGTCTAACCCAGCATTTTTCTTTGGCAATTTATGATTTTTTGGCAAGTTTACATTCAGTAGTTTGCCACTGCTTTCTGAACAACCGGCACTCATACCTTTGTATGGAAACCAATGCAAGGTAGTCTGCTTCCAGATTGCCGGCAGCTGTGTTTTGAATGCAGTATGCGGGATTACAAATTGCATTGGTAACCTCTTTGCCACAGAGCCACAAAAAATACAGAAAGCACAGACACAGCAACACAAAGCTACAGAAATACAAGTATCAACATCACAATATACAGACATCTGTGTCACACAGAGATATATTTAAACTCACACTTACTCACAAACACATGTATCAGTAATCTCAAACTAAACCACAATATACATTTAAACTTACTCTAAATCATAAACATGTATATTTAATTATTAAAATAATGAAATGTAATCCAGATCACAAAAACATATACTTAATGAAACAAATACATCTACCTAAACTGACTATAAATCACAAACATATATTTAATGAAACACGTGCATGTATTTAAACAAACCATAAATCACAAACATATGTAATTATTTACATGAATACATGTATTTGCACACTGTGAGTCCAGTTCCCTTCGACCCTAAATTTGTCCAGACCAGAGCATCTGAGGGGTCAAAGTTAATAGAGAAAACACAAAGATAATATGAAGAAAACCAGCAAATGATAAGTCAATGTTCCATGGTGAAGCCTTCAGGTGGTGGAATCAGACACATGTTTGTGTAGCAGTGGAGACCAAGATATGGCAACCAGGTGGAGATGTTACAATAGGATCACAGTAAACAAGAAGCGATTTCTCACTGGAACATTTCAGGAAGTGACTTTGAGTACATTGTACTGTAACTCACACACAATCACAAACACAATCAAACATACACAGTACTGTAACTCACACCCAATCACAAACACAATCAAACATACACAGTACTGTAACTTACACACAATCACAAACACAATCAAACATACACAGTACACTAACTCACACACAATCACAAACAAACATACACAGTACTGTAACTCACACACAGTCACAAAGACAAACAAACATACACAGTACTGTAACTCACACCCAATCACAAACACAGTCAAACATACACAGTACTGTAACTCACACCCAATCATAAACACAATCAAACATACACAGTACTGTAACTCACACCCAATCACAAACACAGTCAAACATACACAGTACTGTAACTCACACCCAATCACAAACACAGTCAAACATACACAGTACTGTAACTCACACCCAATCACAAACACAGTCAAACATACACAGTACTGTAACTCACACCCAATCACAAACACAGTAAAACATACACAGTACTGTAACTCACACCCAATCACAAACACAATCAAACATACACAGTACTGTAACTCACACCCAATCACAAACACAGTCAAACATACACAGTACTGTAACTCACACACAATCACAAACACAGTCAAACATACACAGTACTGTAACTCACACACAATCACAAACACAGTCAAACATACACAGTACTGTAACTCACACACCATCATAAACACAATCAAACATACACAGTACTGTAACTCACACCCAATCACAAACACAGTCAAACATACACAGTACTGTAACTCACACCCAATCACAAACACAGTCAAACATACACAGTACTGTAACTCACACCCAATCACAAACACAATCAAACATACACAGTACTGTAACTCACACCCAATCACAAACACAGTCAAACATACACAGTACTGTAACTCACACCCAATCACAAACAAACATACACAGTACTGTAACTCACACACAGTCACAAACACAAACAAACATACACAGTACTGTAACTCACACCCAATAACAAACACAGTCAAACATACACAGTACTGTAACTAACACCCGATCATAAATACAATCAAACATACACAGTACTGTAACTCACACCCAATCATAAACACAGTCAAACATACACAGTACTGTAACTCACACCCAATCACAAACACAGTCAAACATACACAGTACTGTAACTCACACCCAATCACAAACACAATCAAACATACACAGTACTGTAACTCAAACCAATCACAAACACAGTCAAACATACACAGTACTGTAACTCACACCCAATCACAAACACAGTCAAACATACACAGTACTGTAACTCACACACAATCAAACACAATCAAACATACACAGTACTGTAACTCACACTCCAATCATAAACAGTCAAACATACACAGTACTGTAACTCACACCCAATCACAAACACAGTCAAACATACACAGTACTGTAACTCACACCCAATCACAAACACAGTCAAACATACACAGTACTGTAACTCACACACAATCACAAACACAATCAAACATACACAGTACTGTAACTCACACACAATCACAAACACAGTCAAACATACACAGTACTGTAACTCACACCCAATCATAAACACAATCAAACATACACAGTACTGTAACTCACACCCAATCACAACACATCAACATACACAGTACTGTAACTCACACCCAATCACAAACAGTCAAGCATACACAGTACTGTAACCACACACAATCACAAACACAGTCAAACATACACAGTACTGTAACTCACACACAATCACAAACACAGTCAAACATACACAGTACTGTAACTCACACACAATCACAAACACAATCAAACATACACAGTACTGTAACTCACACCCAATCACAAACACAGTCAAACATACACAGTACTGTAACTCACACCCAATCACAAACACAGTCAAACATACACAGTACTGTAACTCACACCCAATCACAAACACAGTCAAACATACACAGTACTGTAACTCACACACAATCATAAACACAATCAAACATACACAGTACTGTAACTCACACTCAATCACAAACACAATCAAACATACACAGTACTGTAACTCACACACAATCATAAACACAATCAAACATACACAGTACTGTAACTCACACCCAATCACAATCAACATACACAGTACTGTAACTCACACCCAATCACAAACAAACATACACAGTACTGTAACTCACACCCAATCACAAACACAATCAAACATACACAGTACTGTAACTCACACCCAATCACAAACACAATTGAACATACACAGTACTGTAACTCACACCCAATCACAAACACAGTCAAACATACACAGTACTGTAACTCACACCCAATCACAAACACAATCAAACATACACAGTACTGTAACTCACACCCAATCACAAACACAGTCAAACATACACAGTACTGTAACTCACACCCAATCACAAACACAGTCAAACATACACAGTACTGTAACTCACACCCAATCATAAACACAGTCAAACATACACTGTACTGTAACTCACACCCAATCATAAACAGTCAAACATACACAGTACTGTAACTCACACCCAATCATAAACAGACAAACATACACAGTACTGTAACTCACACCCAATCATAAACACAGTCAAACATACACTGTACTGTAACTCACACCCATTCATAAACAGTCAAACATACACAGTACTGTAACTCACACCCAATCATAAACAGTCAAACATACACAGTACTGTAACTCACACCCAATCATAAACAGACAAACATACACAGTACTGTAACTCACACCCAATCATAAACACAGTCAAACATACACTGTACTGTAACTCACACCCAATCATAAACAGTCAAACATACACAGTACTGTAACTCACACCCAATCATAAACAGACAAACATACACAGTACTGTAACTCACACCCAATCACAAACACAGTCAAACATACACAGTACTGTAACTCACACCCAATCACAAACAAACATACTCAGTACTGTAACTCACACCCAATCACAAACACAGTCAAACATACACAGTACTGTAACTCACACACAATCACAAACACAGTCAAACATACACAGTACTGTAACTCACACACAATCATAAACAGACAAACATACACAGTACTGTAACTCACACACAATCATAAACACAATCAAACATACAGGGTACTGTAACTCACATCCAATCACAAACAAACATACACAGTACTCTAACTCACACCCAATCACAAACACAATCAAACATACACAGTACTGTAACTCACACCCAATCACAAACACAGTCAAACATACACAGTACTGTAACTCACACCCAATCACAAACACAGTCAAACATACACAGTTCTGTAACTCACACCCAATCACAAACAAACACACAGTACTGTAACTCACACCCAATCATAAACACAATCAAACATACACAGTACTGTAACTCACACCCAATCACAAACACAATCAAACATACACAGTACTGTAACTCACACCCAATCACAAACACAGTCAAACATACACAGTACTGTAACTCACACCCAATCACAAACACAATCTAACATACACAGTACTGTAACTCACACCCAATCACAAACACAATCAAACATACACAGTACTGTAACTCACACCCAATCACAAACACAATCAAACATACACAGTACTGTAACTCACACCCAATCACAATCAAACATACACAGTACTGTAATTCACACCCAATCATACATAGTCAAACATACACTGTACTGTAACTCACACACAATCATAAACAGTCAAACATACACAGTACTGTAACTCACACCCAATCACAAACACAGTCAAACATACACAGTACTGTAACTCACACACAATCATAAACACAGTCAAACATACACAGTACTGTAACTCACACACAATCATAAACACAGTCAAACATACACAGTACTGTAACTCACACCCTAATCACAAACACAGTCAAACATACACAGTACTGTAACTCACACTTAATCATAAACACAGTCAAACATACACAGTACTGTTAACTCACACCCAATCACAAACACAGTCAAACATACACAGTACTTTAACTCACACCCAATTACAAACACAGTCAAACATACACAGTACTGTAACTCACACCCAATCATAAACACAGTCAAACATACACAGTACTGTAACTCACACCCAATCACAAACACAATCAAACATACACAGTACTTTAACTCACACCCAATTACAAACCACAGTCAAACATACCACAGTACTGTAACTCACACCCAATCATAAACCACAGTCAAACATTACACAGTACTGTAACTCACACCCAATCATAAACACAGTCAAACATACACATTACTGTAACTCACACCCAATCACAAATACAGTCAAACATACACAGTACTGTAACTCACACCCAATCATAAACAGACAAACATACACAGTATTGTAACTCACACACAATCATAAACACAATCAAACATACAGGGTACTGTAACTCACACCCAATCACAAACAAACATACACAGTACTGTAACTCGCACCCAATCACAAACACAATCAAACATACACAGTACTGTAACTCACACTCAATCACAAACACAGTCAAACATACACAGTACTGTAACTCACACCCAATCACAAACACAGTCAAACATACACAGTACTGTAACTCACACACAATCATAAACAGACAAACATACACAGTACTGTCACTCACACACAATCATAAACACAATCAAACATACAGAGTACTGTAACTCACACCCAATCACAAACACAATCAAACATACACAGTACTGTAACTCACACCCAATCACAAACACAATCAAACATACATAGTACTTTAACTCACACCCAATCACAAACACAGGTCAGCATAGATTGTGCTGTAACTCACAACCAATCATAAACAGTCAAACATAGATTTACTGTAACTTACAGCCAATCACAAACACAGTCAAACATAGATTGTACTGCAACTTACAGCCAATCACAAACACAGTCAAACATAGATTGTACTGTAACTTACAGCCAATCACAAACACAAACATAGATTGTGATATGACTCACACTGTGTATATTTTAACAAGCTGTCAATCAACAAAGGGTACTTGGTCAGTCGCTGCATTTGAGATGGCACCATATCTTTCAGCTGCAGACGGCGACATAAGGGGTTTGATTCTGCATCCTGGAATGAGATAAATGTACATGGCTCCATCAGATTGATGTTCAATATCTCGAGCATTTAGGCATGGCACATACATAGCGATTTAAAGTGAGTGGATACAAACAAGAGTGTGATGTTTAGATGTAGCAGATACATGTACATGTGACATTTAAAGTTAGTGGATACAAACAAGAGTGTGATGTTTAGTTGTAGCAGATACATGTACATGTGACATTTAAAGTTAGTGGATACAAGAGTGTGATGTTTAGATGTAGCAGATACATGTACATGTGACATTTAAAGTGAGTGGATACAAGAGTGTGATGTTTAGATGTAGCAGATACATGTACATGTGACATTTAAAGTGAGCGGATACAAACAAGAGTGTGATGTTAAGATGTAGCAGATACATGTACATGTGACATTTAAAGTGAGTGGATACAAGAGTGTGGTGTTAAGATGTAGCAGATACATGTACATGTGACATTTAAAGTGAGTGGATACAAACAAGAGTGTGATGTTAAGATGTAGCAGATACATGTACATGTGACATTTAAAGTGAGTGGATACAAACTAGAGTGTGATGTTTAGATGTAGCAGATACATGTACATGTGACATTTAAAGTGAGTGGATACAAACTAGAGTGTGATGTTTAGATGTAGCAGATACATGTACATGTGACATTTAAAGTGAGTGGATACAAACTAT